>JBBPCX010080676.1:0-28353 GCA_037974365.1 Hydrocynus forskahlii
CTGGACTCTGTAAAGCTGCTTTGTGACAACCTGGTTGTAAAAAGCGCTATATAAATAAAACTGAATTGAATTGAATATTTTGGCCATGAGAGCAAGTTGTGTAAACACACACAGTGCATCACAGCTTGCATATGGTGCTGTGCAGCCACAGACTAGTCACAGTCCTCATGCTGACTCCTGTTCATTGCTGAAAAAGCCTATTATGGGCACATGAGCATCAGAACTGGACCATAGATCACTGGAAGAATTTGACCTGGTCTGATGAAGATTTCTTTTAAATTATGCGGACAGCCAGTTGTGTGTGTGTGTCACTTTTCTGGGGAAGAGCTGACACCAGGATGCACTGGGCAAAGATGTGTAATGCTCTGGGCAATGTTCTGCTGGGAAACCCTGAGTCCTGGCATTCATGTGGATGTAGAAGACCAAGTACACCCCTCCATGGCCCTACTGGCAATGGCATGTTTCAGCAGGACAATGATTTGGCCTTCTAACTCCAAATCTCAGTCTAATCAAGTATGTGTAGGATGTGTGGGACAAACCATGTGTAGGATGTGTGTGGTCTGATCCACGGAGACTCCAACACACAACAGGACTTAAAGGATCTGCAACTAATGTCTTGGTGCCAGATCCCACAGGTCTTATTGAGACCATGCCTTGAGTTGTTTTGGATATACAGTACTAGGCAGGTGGTTTTAACCCTTATAAGGTTTTCAGGTCTGTGGGACCCGTTTTCAGTTTTTACCTTAAGAAAAATTATACAAATAATTATTTTTTCAAACTGAGATTCATTGGCCTTGGCTCATTTTCTGTGAGGAACAAAATCAGTAAACATTCACACTGACCTCCCCCCCCCCTTCACATTTGTATTACATACAGGATCTTTGTCAGGTCCCCAAGATTTGTTCCCACAAGACAGAGGGTGAAATGTGTGGGAATGTGGGTGCAGACAATGTTGGGTGCTCCAATTTTGCAACAGTGTTGCAACCTTGTGCAGGAACAGCACTGGTGGCTCACACCTAGGTCCATTCACCTGCTTTACTCTCTCCTTCTCCTTCTCTCTCTCACACACACACAGGCCCAGAGAGGAGGAAGGGAAAATGAGGGTGCACAGGACCTATGATTTCTATACTTTCACTAGACCCGGGTCCAGTGGACCCGAAGACCCTGTATGTAATACAAATGTGAAGGGGGGGGCAGGGGGAGAGGTCAATGTGACGGTTTATTTGTATAATTTTTCTAAAGCTAAAAACTGAAAATGGGTCCCACAGACCCGAAGACCTTATAAGGGTTAAACATTTGTGCAGTCAAGTGGTTTGAGTTTTCACAGTTCTATATATAACCATAGCCTTAACTAAAAAACTTTATTTAACCCTAATCCTGGCCCTAATCATAATTTCATCACATAGTTCGCAAACAATTTCAGCAGTTGTAGATAAGCCTGAGAAGACCATCCAAATCAACTGTGATCTAATTCCCTATGAATGTTCAAGAGTCACTACCATATGACTATTCTTTTTTTTAATGAGGACCCTTACTTAAGTAATGCTTCGGTAGCTTGGGCCAACAGTCTTTTTACATCGTCTGGAGAAGTCTAAAGGAGTATACACACAATTAAAATAGTGCTATGCTTGTTTTTTTATGTTGCTAGTCCTGGTCAGCTTCTGACAGGAATGTCCTTGACATTTTTATAGAATTCCACTGGGGAAAAACACTGAATATTCAGTTACCGCTCTCTAGAGAAGGCAGAAAATGAGCTCAAAGATGTCAGTTGGTTACAGAATGGTTCATATCAGACCAGCAGAAACAGCTGCACGTTTAGCCTCTTAAACAGATGAAGCTATAAAGCCTTAAAAGGCATCTGCAAATTACTGCTCACAATCAGATCAATCAGATTTTTCATACTCAGTTAACAATACAAAGGTTCATGTCTGTTTTCCATGTTTCTTTGTGTTGAGCCAGAGCTGTCCATATGTTCCATGAAATAAACGTCACATCCTGTTTTCCTTCCTCTAGTTTGCCAAATCCAAAGACTTACTCTAGGCACACAAACACATCTTTCCATGAAGGCCTAGAGTCTGTGCAACTGCCCTTCCACATTGGCAGGACCAAAGCTCTAAGAGCACTTTTACAGTCTGCACAACTTTTGTGTGGTTTTTCTGCTGGCAAAGAAGCAGCTCCGAGACTTTCCTGGAAGGAAACACAATCAGTTCAAATGGCGAAAAAACCATGAGATCTCAACTCCAGACACCCTCCCACTCTATGGGACTACGGATGGAAACTGCTTTCATTACCATGAGCAATGGGTTTTGTAGTAAAAAAAAACAAAAAACTTTAAACAACCCATTTCAGAGTAATGTGGCATCAGAAATATCCAGAAAAAGAACAAATGAACAGATCGATGATTAGAGGAGTGTTAATGATGATGTGTCTAGGGATGGGGTGACATATAATTAAAAAAGATAAAGTATTAATATTGTTATTAACTGAAATTGCTTCAGGATTGTGGGATTGCTTCGGGATTCCGGGATTCTAGAACAGTTTTCATTTGTGTCAGAGGGTTTGAAAAGCCAAAAATTAAGAAAGAAAAAAATTGCTTCACTACAGATGGTCTTTCCCTGCATCCCATTAAAACTCTTTTTTTTTAAACAAACCTTACCTAATTTTGTCTCACTACTCAGATGGGTGTCACACTAACGATACACTCACAGTACAGGGAAGGGAAAGTGAGGGAGGGGAAATTTCAAAAGGAACACATTTGCCCTTGGCTATATTGACCACAGTGAGCTACTAAACTTTGCAGTGCAAAGTTTACATAACTTCTAACAAATTTAGTTAATAATTACTTTATCAGTCTTTAAGCTTTGCTTTTGAACTGCATCACTTTGTTCTGATGTTACTAGCTGTGTAGGCTTTAACTAGAAAGCTGGCAAAGTAACAGGGGTGGTGGCCTAGTGGGTAGAATACTTGCCTCTGGACCAAGAGGTCATGGGTTCAAATCCTACCTTCAGCACACCACTACTGGGCTCCTGAGCAAGACGTTTAACCCCAAGTTAAGGGGGAGGTGTCCCCTGTAGGTAGGAAATGGAAGTTGCTTTGGATAAAAGCATCTGCTAAATGCTATAAATGTAAACTAGAACTGTAACAAAGTAAAATAATAAAATTGTATCAACAAAGTACAAATGAAGTAGTTTGCTAAACTCTAAGCAAAAAGCGGTGCTGTATAGTACCAAAAAAGGTTCTAAAACTTAGCAGGGTTCTTTTTGATACTATACAGAACCAGTTTAAAAGAATCCTTTAAAGACCAATAAATGCTTTGCTTTACAGAACAGAACAAAGAAAACCCAAAGAAACATCTATGCCTCCAAATGGTTCTTTGAGTGTTCACAATAATAAACAAAACCATTGCCTTTACATGTAGGCTTAGAGAATCATTTTTAGGGATGCTTTACAAATATTAGTATTTTATTAAAATGGCTTATAAATGGTTTTGTCCATTGTTTTGAAAGGGAAGTGCTGCCAAAATCAACATTTATGTTCATTCAGTCCCTCAGCCCTCCAACATCCCTTCTAATAAATTTCACTTACCAACCTGTAAAGCACATGAAATGGCCCCATAGACACGCATTCCTCCAAGGGCAAATGGTGAAGCCAAGCAAACGAGGATATGTTGAAATGGATGACTGGTGCATGAAAAATCCAGCACCCAGAGTCACAATAAATTAGTGTATTAATAAATTTTTTCCTATAAGTTTCACGGCCGTTACCTATAATTACTGCTGAATCACCAAGTGGTTCTAGTTTTAGAGGTTTCTATCACAGGCAAGTCATAAATGAAAAAGTTCCTTTGTCTGTACACCAAACTCCCAGAGAGCAGAGGCTGGTAAATTTAACACCTCTAGCTGTACTGGGATTGAGATTAAACCCTTGAGGATAAACGTGTACAGTGTTGTCAGGCCATTCGTTCATTCTGAAAGACTGGGACAGCTACAGTGAGGTGAGCTAAGGCACGAGGTGTGAAACTGTACATGATCTGAGTGAGCTTATTTTTAGTGAGTGACTAAGTGTTGAAAAAGGAAACAAGGAGACATAAGGATAAATGTTTATGTGATAACAGCTTTTAGAATATAAAGCCAGTGCAAGACCTCACAATGTGAAACATCCGAATGTTTGACTCCTTATTTTAGTGTAGCTGTAAATATATGATGTGTGTGTGTGTGTGTATGTGTGTGTGTGATGAAAATGTGAAGGGCTGCAAAGGCCTTTCATGGCAGTCCAACTTACATTCCTCCGCCCCACGACAGGTGTATGTGCTAGTAAGAGAACATTACTTAGAGATTATGTTACAGAGACCATCCCACATAGATGTGTGAATGTGTGTGGCCTCTGGGCTGTGCACTTGTGCATGCTACCAAGATATGGGAGACATAAGACCCTCCTCAAATGTAAATTCAGCCAATCATGGCTTGAAATTAAAAATGTCTGTGATGCTACTGATAACTTTGCCACCCATGCTGACCTCAGAATAGAGCATGAGTCTCCTGAACCTTGACCTCTAAATGTCCCTTATAAGAATACATCCTCAATGCTGTAATTCATGCATGAATACATAACATACCTCAGTATTTGTCAAAAACCCACTGTATTTTAACAGTATTAAAAAAGCAGAAGTTATCAGCATCTTCTAGACTCCGGTTGATAATTTATTGTCACTGTCTGAATAAAACCTTGTATATCAATTGTTACTTTTATTGTCATTTTTGCACTCATTTGAAAATGGCCGCTGCTCTTTAAACTCTGAATGGGCCAAAACAGGGTTCATTACTATTACTCAATTTTTTTTTTCATTCCCTGTAGAGCTACCATTTTGGAGATGCAAGGTTTAGTCAACTCTGATGTTATGCAACATTGCTTCAGTACTAAATTTCAAAACAAAAGCAATTTGTCTCTAGACTATTTTAAGTACCCATAAAGAAGGTACTGAAACCATTCAAGTATGTTCTGCCCATGCTGAATATTATATACTTTCATACACCCCAACATTAAAACCACGTGCCTAATATTGCGTAGGCTCCCCTTGTGCCAACAAAGCAGCTGTGAAATGCCGAGGCATGGACTCCACAAGACCTCTGAAAGAGTGTTTTGGGATGTAGCAGCAGGTGAGGTCTCCATGGGTTTAGTGTGTCCAGCACATCACACACATACTTGATCTGAGATCTAGGGAGTTTGGAGGCCAAGTCAACTCAAATCATTCCTGGTTTCCACATTACAGTTGTTGCAGTGTGGCAGGCTGAATGACCTGGCTGAAACAGGCCACTGCCTTTAGGAAATACTGTTGCCATGAAGAGGTGTACTTTGTATGCAACAAGGTTGATGAGTATGGGCACTCTGACCTGTCTGCAGCCCCACATGCAGCAAGCTGTGATGCACTGTGTTTTCTGACACCTCTCTGCCACAGCCAGCATTAATGCTTTCAGCTATCTGTGCTACAGAAGCTCTTCTGTGGCATCCGACCAGACGGGCAAGCCTTTACTGCCCACTTGCATCAGTGTGCCTTAGGCATCTGTGACCTTGTCACTGGTTCCCCCGTTGTACTTCTGTGGAGCACTTTTGGTAGCTACTGCACACTGGGAGCACCACACAAGACCTGCTGTTTCAGAGATGCTCTGACCCAGTTGTCTTATCATCACAACTTGGCCCGTGTCAAAGTCACTCACATCAAAACACCATTTTTTCCTGCTTCCAGCACATCAACTTCAGGAACTAACTTGCTGAATATTACACCCCTTTGAGAAGTACCACTGTAATTAGACCATGTGTCAATGATTTGAATGTTCTGGCTGATCAGTGTATGCTTTATGTATTTAATCCAATTATTTAATTCAATTCAATTCTGCAAAATCTTGAAAGATATCCACATTTTTCTGGATTACAGATTTACAATCAGTACTTTTATTGAAGCCGTCCTAAAGGTGCATTTCAACCATTTTGCTAAATATTACAAGTTGTATTCCATAGTGCACACTACAAAAGACATATTTACACTTTTACAGTGATACAGCAAAGAACAATAATTGTGAATGATTTTCTGAAACTCTTTCAGGATACCACACTAATACAAAATGGCATAACCGGCGATACTGTGGAAATACAACTTTACAGACTAGTTTTCTCATCGCAGATTAAACCTATTGGTAAAACCAGAAAATAATTCCTAAAATGAGTCACCATTGCTAGTGCATGTTTAGTCCAAGACTATCCTAATCTATGTCTAGAAAGCTGTCTCTAAAAGCCTGAACCTCGGACTGACTCAGAGTCTGAAAAGGAGACATCCATTCACTAGAATCAATGGACATTTGGTGTATCAAATTGGTACATTTAGTTGGCTACTGACTTGCATTTACTGACATAGCTCACTACTACTACACAGCTGCAGACAGCTCAATTACTGTTTCAGCCATGATAACCTGAAAATGGAGGCTAGGAAATTAGCCAGTGTCAGGCCTTAGTGGGAATATAAATGTGTTAATATGAACATTAAAATATGTATGAAAATGGAAAGTGGGAGAGAAGCATCCAGACACCCTGGGGGGGAGAGAAAAAGGGAAAGGAAAAGAGATAGAGGGTCACTGAGGTATCCACAGCTTCAAACATGGCATGTTTGAGCGAAGTGAATCCAGTTGAGCCTTAAAGATATCCTCACTCACACTGTCTGTCACTGGACTGTGCGGTTATAATAACTCATATGCCAAGATGCACTACTAAAGAAAGTACTTGGGAAGTGTGAAAGAGAGGTGAAGAAGAGAAGGCAGGCAGGGTGGAATGGGTGGAGAAGAGTGGCAGGAGTGATTTGTGACAGGCAGGTACAAGCAAGAGTGAAGAGGATGGTGTACAAGACAGTAGTGAAACAAGCTACGTTGCCTGGTTTGACAGTTTGGAGACAGTGGCACTGACGAAAAGACAAGTTAAGCTTTGCATTGGGAGTGACGAGGATGGACAGGATCAGGAATGAGTTTATGAGAAGCAGCTCGAGTTGGACCTTTGGGAGGCGAGACTGTGGTGGTTTGGACATGAGCTGAGGAGAGCTGCAGGGAAGACGAGAAGAGGTTTATGATGTGGTGGGGGAGGACATACAGGCAGTTGGAGTGAGAGAGGAAGATGCAGAGAGTCGAAGGAAATGGAGACGGTTCATCCACAGAAGGAAATGGAGACGGTTAATCCACAACTACTTTCGACTGCTCCATAATCGGGAGCAGTCAAAAGTAGAAAAAGAAGAATCATACAGTCTTTACAACCACAACAGCCTGCACAACTGATAATACACAAACTGTGTGCATGAATAAATAAATATGCTCTAATGGTCCCACACAGTTAACAGAGTGGGCTACAGAAGAACGTGCTGGCTCATGCCAGGCATAAACACGGTGAGACACAGGCAATTTTTTTTCTCCATCCTCTCTATTTAATTGTTTCCTAAGGAAAACTGTAATACTGCATAATTAAGCCCGAGAGATGACGGAATGAAAAAAATATGAATTATCTTGCATTGATTAAATCTGTCACTTGCAGCATAGCAGTAGTTAAGGTCTCAAAGTAATAAAACATTTAATGTTCCCACAAACTCAAGGGCTATTTGCAGTAATCCAAAGGAAGTAATTCAGCACAATGTTTCAATGCTTTGAGCTTAGATCCACAGAGGCTAATTCAGAGCCTCTGGAAAACACATTATCCAACAGGGTCGTCAGAGTCAGATAACTACCTTAAAAGTTCTAAGCTAAAAGCACATTTGAGTAACAGAATTCTAAGCTGGCTTGGCAGGGGCGTACAATGCCTTACACTGACATCTGGTGGGTAGAGAGGGAAGAGCCAGGTTAACCATTTAGAGTAAAGTTAAGTGGTCCCTTATAGTCACGCGTGAGCACAGCACAGCACACGGTGTGATCATTGTGAATTTTTCTCTCTGTATTTAACCCGTTCAACAAGTGAGACAGTGGGCTGCCACCAAAATTCCATAGTGAAAGTATACTGCTTCAAACTGCAACTGCAATATGCTTCACCCTTTTTTATTATCATTTTTTTATTTTAAAAAATGATATATCAGTCATATGAGGAATATCAGTATTAGGTTGATATGGGCAGAAAATACCAGATCGAATATCAGAGGAAAAATGACCGAATACTATCCAATCCTGCTACGCATTTAGCTTGAAATATACACTTTGACCCATATGTATGGATGTATCTTTAGAAGGATATTTCTTACTGTGGTGCCGTGGGCTAGAGTGTTTGATTAGTTTGAACAATGTAGCTCGTCATAAGTGAAGTGCAAAACAGGTTCCTTTCAAAGTTTAGTAGTTTTTAAAGAAAAAGTAACTGCTCTGTATTGTACGTTTCAATATCAGCATTATAGAACAGTGGTATGGTGCTATTTTTGATTAAAACACATTGATGCAACGAGATTAAAGACTGACACTCATTATTTTGACCAAAAATATTTACAACTGCTGGCTTACAGCGCCTGGAACATCATAGATTGCATAGAATTGCCATGTGAAAATGCACACATTGAAAAAGGATAATTTCATATTATAACCTTTTGCTGTGTCTGAATTGCAATATCAGATTTACTGTACAAGTCCAATGAGTAACACTGGCCTAGAAGCTCCAGGTGTCATTTTTCCCAGCAAGGTGTCTTGACTATCCTACCCCTCCATTATGTGTATCCACAGTACTTTCTCACTGTGTGTGTACATGTGTGTGAGAGATTAGGGTGAGATCACTGGCGTCTGCTCTCTGAAATGGCCTGGCACTTGGCAGGCTTTTAGAGGGCTAAGTAACAACTTGCTTGCTCGCTCTCTCTCTCTCACTCACTCTATATCTCTCTCTCATTCTCTCTCTCTCTTCCTCCCCCACACACAATTAAGAAACATCGAAACAGACACACACTAAGAGTCTTGTCACCAAGTCATCAATAGCACTTTGTTAGCTGATATGCTTGAGTCAGACGGAGCCATAATAACCATCGCATAGCCTCTACCTACAGCTCTG
This sequence comes from Hydrocynus forskahlii, assembly GCA_037974365.1. Classification (NCBI taxonomy): domain Eukaryota; kingdom Metazoa; phylum Chordata; class Actinopteri; order Characiformes; family Alestidae; genus Hydrocynus; species Hydrocynus forskahlii. The sequence goes on from JBBPCX010080676.1 coordinate 9,046, forward strand.
ACAACAGCTGACTGATGTCATTATTAGGAGTGAAAATAACCAAGCCACTGGGCTCAAAACAGAAGGGGAGGTAGTGACCACTGTACCATACTGTACTTACATCTACATAGTCATTCATAATTTAGCAACCGCCGAACAACAAATAAACTAATAAAATGTACAATTAGTGTGTTCTAATCACTAAATCTGCTGTAAATTCAAAATCTTTACCTAAGATTAGGCTAATACACTGCTTGCAGAAGTGGCTCTAGTAAGCAATGAATTAAGGAATCAGCCATGAACCACTATTCTAAGTCAAATGACTAGAAGCCACTTTCACAGTCCATTCCTGACATTTAACGCTGCTGTTTTAATTTACACTCCCCTAAAAGGATGTCAGCTCTCATGTTTCCCACCCTAATCTTTATCTGCCACACCTATATTGAAATTTTGATCATCACAGAATATAATTGTATTGTTCCCAACAGTCTAGTAACTGAAGCAGAACACACTTATAATGAAAGCAAGGGGCAAAGTTTCTTTAGTACTGGTTTCCATGGTAACTGACCATTCACTGCAACAGTATCAGAAAGAGATTAGGCAGAAAACCAAGAAGTCTCTTAATAAATGCCCCTTCAAAGTCCCCAAAGGTCTGATCATAAATATATTTGAAGAATATTTTTGAGACTTCTGAAGATGCTATAGTGCCAAAGGAAAGACCGATTTTTGAGTAGATTCTGTCATACATATTCACATTCAGACTAATCTCCAGAACGCTCTCAGTGATGTGAAAAATCAATAACAATGAGAACTGGAATTCGAACTTTAAATGACACAACTATCATTCTACAGCAGTGATTAATTAAAGGGCACATATAAATAGACTGCATTTCTGCAGAGAAAATGCAAAGTGTGCTTGCTCAAATGCAGAACACAGCACTAGCGCGAGCATTAGCATCAGCGTTAGCATAGCATTACCATTACATTAATATTAGCATTAGCATAGCATCAGCATAACATTGCATAGCATTAGCGTTAGCAGAGCATTAGCATAGCATTAATGTGTGCCCCAATACTTTTGTCCACATAGTTTAGTATGACAGCTCTGTCCCAATACTTTTTGGTCATGTTGTTCAGTTTAAACAGGTGTGTCTGTGGGGGCGTGGCCAGAGGTCTCATAGAAAGTTTCAAAAGGTTTGGTCACTGGAGCCTGAAAGTTTCTTCTTCTGAAACTGCATTATTTCAATGAGGTTAAAAATGAATGGAAGTGAATGGGAGAAAAAAGGGATGAGCGAAAGACAAGGAAAAGACAAGTGCAGGTCATAACTGACCGCGTTTGTGTGTCGGAGAAGTTGGCCTGAGGTATCACATGAAGTTTGGTGGGTTTCGGATGAAGCGTGACTATCTGAAAGTTCAGGGTGCCAATACTTTTGCAAATCGTTTTCGCCTGAAAAACGGGAATAACGAACAAATGACAAGACGTATCAAAAAGCTGTGAACAAGCCCGTAATTCCAGATCGGGCCTGACATTTCAGAGTTGGAACGGTGTCTCTATCTCAAAAGCCCTGGGAGGAGTAGCATGCCAAAAAACGGGTGAACGGAAGAAGAAAAATAAAACTTAAGAACAGCAATAGCACACTGCAGCCTTTGGCACACTTTTTTATATTTTTCCCAGAGATCTACTTAAAACATTTATGTGTTTGTTTTTTTTTACCGAAAACAGTCAAATGCATTTTTACATGACCATTTTCAATCCTTTCTTTATCATATACCAAAAGCTACTTGTATGTGCAAATGAGCCATATTCTGCTTGGATGTCCAATTTTATGCCTTATTAATAAAGCAACTCTAAAACCTGCTAGACCACATGACTGCTCAAAACAAACATGGACAGTTTAACTAGAGATACACTAAAGAAAAAAAACAACATTGATCATCATGACTGTAGTTTTGTACATGAAAAGCACTCGCTTTGACGCATATTTCCGCTGAATTATCTTCTTAACCCTCAACGAGAATAAAGAGTATGTGCATATGTGTGTGTTGACAGAGCCGCTAAGACAGGAGATAATGCTGTGTAGGGGATTCACTGTCCTACTACAGCTGGATAAGAAGAATAACCAGACCCATCACTGCCACACACATGACACAGAGGCTGAGCTTGAAACCACAGTGGACAGAAGACAGGAGGTAGCCAAGCCAAAACAGTGTTTCATAAACTGACCTTGTGATCATGTCTCAAGATCTCAATGATTCTAAAGCTTCATAAAGCTCCACATAATAACATAATAACATAATAACAGAGGCAAACATGGTAACTTTAACAGATGTGTAGCTGTGATTTCATTATATAAAGACAAAGACAGACCAGCTATATTCGGCTGTACCTATAATGTGTGTGGACATAAAGGTCCAACATAAATTTAACTGATAATATGAACATGTCACGTGAGTATAAGTCCCATTGTGCCTTATGTCAGCATGAACCTGATAACAGCTGCTATTCAAATGACTAGTTAACTATGTAATTCTCTTTCCAATTTGCTCAATGGTGTGTTATTGTATGGTAATATATGGCATTTTATTAGCTATTAGTAACATTTACCCATCCTTACAGTATCCAAACACAATGTACTTAAATATACATTGATACACACTATATGGACAAAAGTATTAGGACACTTAGTTGGGCCCCTTACTTCCACTGAAGTGCAGTCTTAATGCTTCAGCATATCAAGACATTTTAGACAGCCTCATGCTTCCAACTTTGTGGACACAGTTTGGGGAAGAACTTTTTGTATTCCAGCATAACTGTACCCCAGTGCACAAAGTAAGGTACATAAAGACATGGCTGGATGAGTTCGGTGTGGAAGAACTTGACTGGCGCTGAGCCCTGACCTCAACCCCATCCAACACCTTTGGGATGAATTGGAATGGAGATTGTGAGTTAGGCCTTTTCATCCAACATCAGTGTCTGACCTCATAAACGATCTACAGAATAAATTGGCACAAATTCCCACAGAAACATTAAAGATCCTGTTGATGTAATGGTCAGCCACCCCAATACTTTTGTCCATATAGTGTACATCAGATTTAATACATGAACGTGAATCGTTTAAATAAACATCAGTAAATCAACCTTTACGTTTACTTTTAGCAGGCAGGTTGATGGAAGTATTTGTTCCTGCTATTGTCTACTGTTGAAATCTTGTACACGCCTAAGAGCTGATCATAACAGGCCATTCAATATAAGCTCTATTTTCCCATTGGTTGGTTAAACTATTGAAGTAGTACTGCTCTGTTGAGTCATCTTGACTTGCCCAAGGTAAACTAAAGAAAGTGAGATGGATATTTAATGCTGGAGGCGTCCGAGTGGCCTACCTGCGATGCGAATTACGGCCCTCTCCGCAGGGTCCAGCACCTCAGCCGAGGCAGACTTGGAACGTTTGACCCTCTGGTGTTTGGACAGGTTCCAGGGTAATGTGTCTCCAAGATAGGGGGAACTACTCCTCTCGCTGGAGCTCTCCTCCCTCAGAGACAGCTCCCTGTGCCTTTCCCTGCGGCCTGCGGCCATCACCTGTGACACATGGAAAGGATGATGCTGAGTGAGACATACACACACAAACACACAAATATGTCTATGCTGTCAAACATCATCCATTCACTTATACTATGCTTTTAATAATTTCCAAAATGACAGTGGTCTCTTTAAGACCTTATGGGCCTCAGTACATACAGTACATACATACATATATAAATATTTTTGAATCCTTGAATTAATAAATAAAATGACAATGAAATTTGCTTGCTTACTTGTTATAACCAAGTTGGTACAATGAGTGAATTGTTACATTTATTACAATTTTTTGGTCATGAGTCTAATAGCAACATGAGGGGTCCTTTAAATCATCAACAGCCAGTGCAATGGCCCCCAGTTGTTCTCTCCACTTCTGTTTACAAACTGTTTAGTCAGCTTGCCTGGAACAAATAAACCTCTAGATGGATTTATACACATGTTCAGTACAATGTGTACATCTAAGAAAAACATAAAAAGACATTTCCTTTAAAGTAACACCGCCCACTACAATGATATGCGGCACAAATATGTCACCTTCCCACAATGCTGCTACCTCAGTCAGGTCTCCACGTCTTGCTCTCTGTCTGTAACCCTCCAACTCAGTGATATCTGCTGAAAGTGTCCGTCAGCATGCCGAATGTACCACTACCTGGAAGTAAAAGAAGATGACCCTATGTCGTCACTCAGCCAGGGTCAGTAAAGACTCATATTAAGATCTAAACTGCTCACAAACCTTCACTTACGTTAATCATTAACGAAAGCATTCCCCAGGCCTGGCCACGGTATTTGAAAGCATTTGCATAATTCATGGACTATACTGTGGGTTTAAGTAAAGCGTGTCTGATAGGAGATTGGAACATGGCAAAGACAAAGATATAAATGTTTTAAATAGAGACTTGCCTTAGAAAAAGCATTCTTATCAGTGAGCACGGTTTAGGAGTCTAACCATGACATGCAAACACTAACTGCTCAGCACACACTGAGGGGCCCTTTTATAAAAAGCCATATTGCGACACATCGTCTCACCTCAAAGCATTTTTGTGATCTATCATGACCTTCTTATCTCGTACCAACTGAGCACACATGCACATGATCACACATAAACATATAAATAGATACAAGATAAGATGTTTGGAGATACAGAATTTAGTATCTGTAAAATGAAGTTAAACTCAAACAATTTTTATGGCTTAAGGTGAAATTCAGTCTTTTTCCCATGACGATCTGAGTGAAAGCAACAAGACCGTTTGAACAACAAACTAAATGTCATCTGACTGTCAAAAGCCATGCCGTCAGAGAATGCACTGACTCGTGCTACTTATGCAAAGGTAGTGACATTTTTCTCCATGAACAGCCAGCCTCTAACTGGTTGATGTTTCCACTGCACATTCCTGGAAATGGTTTAAACCAATATTTCCCTCCCATGGTCTAAATAATAGCCTGACAAGCATTGCTACATGCATTTTCATTTGTTCTATTATTTGGAACTGCTTTAAAACATGAGATGTTCTCTGACATATCAACACCGGGTATGTATGACTCGAAACATGGTTTACTCTAATAAAACATGGTGGTAAACCTAAAATCAAAAGCACCTTAAAACCCTGTGAGGAGGCCCATGGTGGTGATCCAGGGGAAAAGTGCCCACAGATCTGAACACAACTTTTGACCCCAGAAAAGTGTTTCAATATTTTTGTTATAACCTAACTATCACTATATTGCAGCAGACTTCCAGTGCATCAACATAACCCAAATGTAAAGGGAATAATGTGAATTGTGATACTGTGAAATTCTAGCAACAACCTAATAATAAAAGCACAGGATACTATCAAGTTGAACAGTCCCAAGTTCAGCATCTAGATTTCAGTTGAACAGGCTAAAAAAAACCCTACTTCAATACCCAAATTCACAATGGGGAATATTTTCATTTATTTTCAGAAATCAGAATTAATTTTTCTTCCTTAAACTGACATATTTTCAAGTGATACAGGATACTCGAGTGGGACAATTCATGGGCGGGACATGACTTTACTCATCAGGCTTTAACTGTATTGTAAAAAGCAGATATTTAGAAAAGAAACTAAAGTGAGTGTGCGGGACTAAAGACCACCAACACTGGGAAGGGTGAGGACAAACACATGCTTTCTCTGAGTCATGTGACACGCTACCGCATTTTTAAAAAACTAATGCAATATCATTGGTCAGCATAACTCGATTAGAGAACACTAACTGCCAAATCTGTTAAGTCAGCTAACAGATGCCCATGCTGGCTAGCACTGCACCAAGTGATGGGGAGAAAGGAAGGGACATCCAACCCACCCAGAGAGAGGGATGCCACTTGTGCTCTCTTGGACTCCACACCATGGATGACTATGGGTGGGATAGTTTCTCAGTCTCCCAATGTTAGGGCTGAAACCTAAAGCTTGATTCCAATGGTTATTTGTTTTATTTATCTAAAGACAGAGGTGCAGCAAAGAGCCGATTGAAGTCTAGCCTTCTAGTATTCATCGCCTTTCTTACAATTTCACATTAAAAGCAGAAGAAAAACACACCATCAGGTTTTCATTCAGATAAGAGAATATCCTCCCAGTGAATGTAATAAAAATCCCTTACATCTGGCCTCAGTGTGTAGGAGCCCTTTCAGGCTGAATGAGTGCAGCGATCAATATGTTCGCAGGATATCAGGCTAAGTCAGCACTCACCAGGCCTCTGGACGTGTCCCTCAGTACATGACTTTAACAGCTGAGTATAACTGAGACTACTGTATTATAAGAACGCTGATTTTGGCGGGTGTTTGTTTTCTGGCTAGTAACATTTGTCTAACGCAGGCCTGAACTTGCAGCCAATTGGGTGCTTGCAATGTCTCTGCTTCTGCCATTGGCTGATAGTTGTCTTCTCCCTCCAACCTGCCAACCATCTAACAGAAGCTACAGTAAACTATGTGTAGATCTTTGCAATGTATTTACTTAAAGGCATATAATATAGTTTGCATCACAGCTGCATTTGAGGTAGCTCAATTAGTGTTTTATAGTTCTTGTGTTTTCCACAGCCCTTCTTGTCCCTTTGCTGGAAGAGTGCCAAAAAGAAAACTAGTGAGCATAAAAGTAATGCTCAAATACAAGAGAAACGTGAGTAGGAATGGGTATCGAGGACTGGTACTAAATTGGTATCAGTGCCTGATTGGTCAGTAGGAAAATATGAATAGGCTACTGGACAAATGGTGCTGCCATCAGTGTATATATGCACCGTTGATGCAATCTAACATAGCTGGCATTTAATATTAGATTATATCACTGGAAAAATGGGAATGCTCTACACATCACCACCAGACATTTGTAGCAATTGCTCCTTCCTTATTATATGTACAAGAAACAATTTAGCCTTTTTTTCTTCAAAACAATTTTCTCCAAAGAAAGCAATTACAAAATAACTGACTAATCTTTTCACGTGATGTTTTTATTTTTAATAAGAGTACTGATAAGTACCAGTATCAATAAGCAGTATCAGTATTAGTATGTGTATCAGCAAAATCTTAACAATATCCATCCCTACCTGTGTGGTGCTGAGTGATAATGAGATTCCATGTTTTCACATACTGCGGTGATCCCGGGCCATAAAAGTATGAAAATGACACCCCACTGCAAATATAGCCCATAGTAATAATAGTCTAGTTAAATGTTTTCTAAGCTGAGTCCTAAAGTACCCCAGACAAAGTTCTACACAGTTTAGCTTCTTTCTCATGCATGCATGAAGTGCTTGACAATTAGCCGTTAAATTTGCCCAGTGCAGCAGAGAAAACATTAAACTGCATGCAGACATGCTCCCGAGAAATATGAGACTTTGCTACCCTGCAAAAACACTACAGCCTAGTTGTATTGGACGTTCTCCCTTCTGTAAATTACCTACAGAATAAACACATGCAGCAGCCTTGATATAAGTGGTACATCTATCACTGCGACAGCATCTGAGCACACATTTGAGTTGCAAATGGCAGAGTCATCATCCATTTAACTATGCTTGATAGCCAGTGATACCAGCTCTGGGTTTAGAAGGACTGATTGGAGACTTGAGGGCCGATATGCTGTTCTCTCACAGGGGTCACCATTACATTTATAACATGATTGTACTGAATATGACCTTCTATATGGCCTTCTGTCATCAGGACAAAGTTCTCAAGACACTAACAAAGTCATTTAACAGAGGCTGACATCCCAAACCACTGCTTTCTCTGTTTATTTACATGTTAAACTGCTAAAAAAAAAAAAAAGGGGGTGACTGGGGGAAAAACAACAACAACAGCAACAACAACAAACACACACCAAAAAAAACCCAAACAAATAACTCCCACTGGGGAGCATTCATCTAGAATGACAGGTCCCCAGACTGCCTTTGCTGTGGGGTATTTCAGCCCATGCATACTGTAGAATAGGACGATGTCAGCACGCATATCTCTTAATAAACTACTGACCATTCAGAATATCAGCAGACTACAAGGAAAACCAGACAGAGGTACCAAGCTGCTGTTCTGCTGCATTTGTATGTGTCTGCCCATGCTCTAGCGAGATGATGAGTCTACAGCACCTAAAGAAATCGACCCGTGAGCCGGGAAGTCGACTCGACAGGGGCTAGGTTTCATCCTCACCGTTGCTCGCTGTGCAGTGCGTCCCTCGGTTCTCTCACCAAGGCATGAAGGCAGGTGCAGTTCTGCTCCTCACCGTGCAGAAACTCACCCTGGCCGGCTGGGCGGAGGCACCGGGGCGAAGGCAGGATCTGCAATAGCCTGCTTGTCTGTGGGAAGAGTAGAAGAGCCAGGCTAAACGGCAGAGGGAACTGACTGACTGCAGCCGACACACACACACATACATACATACATACACACACACACACACACACACATACACACAGGCACACGCATACACACACAGCTGAGAAACCCCTGCCAGCCCACTCGAGATCAATTACCTGGAGTGCAGCTGCTGCAGGGACCTATAGGCTACCTTGCCTGCAGTTAAATGGTTACGTTAAAGAGACACGTCATGAGTGCATGTTACTATAAATTCAAAAATGATTTAAATTTTAAAAAAAATGATGTTTATTTCGGTTCGTAAGGTTTGCAACCGTTAAACCTAACTATCCTTAACCAAGGCAAGTATAAACAATAGCATACTCCTCAGACAGCACTCTAAGCTGAATGAATACAACTAATAAAAAATAAGCATTTAGTTCAGTATCTGGTATATTCACTTTTAGTACAAGTATGTTTTAGACATTTTCCCACAAAGCAGTTACAATGGTCTCAACATATGACATTTAGGGTCAGTTTCCCAGACAGGGATTAAATTTAGCCTTGGACTACACTTTCCTTTTCAGTGGAAAATCTCTATTCACAACACTTCGTCATCCAGGACTAGGCTTAATCCCTGTCCGGGAAACCAATTTTTAGAGTTTACAACGCTCATCCCCACAATTTACACCGTTAGCCTCCTACTCACGGACTACGCGGGCGAACTAGTTTGGTTGTGCGCGGCGGAAGAATACGCAGCAACGCGGCGAATGAGTGAGGGAGTTGTTCTTTTTCTTTTTCTGTGGCTTAGTTGTGTTTTTATAATTTTACAACAGTGTTAGGATATGTACGTGACTTAGGCTAGGGTGTGTTTTGACTGAAATTCGGGTTACATCGCTGTCGAAGGAACGGATCATATCACTCAACTTCTTTTACTAACCAGAGAAGTAAACCCCACAAACGCCTTTTCGGGCCAGGAGATACACTGTATTAGGACGCCTGACCGTTACACCTTAAGGGACATTAATGACACTGCATTCAAATACATAAACTTTACTATGGAGTTGTGTCCCCTTTTGCATCTATAACAGCCTGCACTCTTCTTGGAGGGCTTTCCACAATATTTTGAATTTTCTATGGGAATTCCTGCCCATGCAGCCTGTAGAGCATTTATGAGGTCAGGCACTGATGTTGGATGAGAAGGTCTGGCTCACAATCTCTGTTCCAGTTCATCCCAAAGGTGTTGGATGGGGTTGAGGTCAGGGCTCAGCGCCAGTCAAGTTCTTCCACACCGAATGCATCCAACAATGTCTCTTTATGTACCTTTCTTTGTGCACAGGGGCACAGTCATGCTGGAATGGAAAAGGGCCTTCCCCAAACTGTGTGTCCACAAAGTTGGAAGCTTGGCGTTGTCCATAATGTTTTGGTATGTTTGATTTTATATACCTGTGGCAATAGGTACGATTGAAACACCTGAATTCCATAATTCACTGCAGGGAGAGTAAGGAGGAAGGACAGGAGTACAAAAACAAGGCCAGCAATGGGAATTTGTTACCCAGAGTATTCAATTGAATTGTGTACTGATTATTAATAAAGACTGGGCAGAAAGGAAAAGAGAGTGAAAAGGAAAATGGAGGAAATAAAAAGTTTGAAGTGAGGAGAGTGAAGAATTAATTTTTAATTCTTAACAGAATTGAAGGTGAAGAGGAGAAGAAAAGAGGAGAAGGAAGGATTCATTTATCATAGTAAGTTACTGCATGATGTTCTGACAGGGTTCACAAAGTTGCTTAGTGCTCAGTTTTATCATCCGGTCTCTGCCATGGTTTACAATACTTACCATCATCAAAATACATAAAATGTGAATTGCTCCCCTATTTATTTAATAGATGAAAAACTGGCTGCCAAACTGGAATTGATCCCAGTTTTCATTTCAAGAAACTGGTCAGCTTATGTTATCAGTGTCAAATGCCACATTTGCTTTATCTTATCTTAATATGCACTGTAAATCATCAACCCACTGATGTTTCTGTAAATGTCATTTGACCAGCAGATTCCACGCTTTTACAACATCTTGCATAGGGGTGCTCTAGAACTGTGTCAAGCTTTTAATGATGCCCAAACCTATATTTGTTTTTGCAGGATATCAGGTTATTACTCAAGCATGGTGTGTGTATGATTAATGTAGAAGACAGTGTATCTTCAGGCCAGTTCAAGGAAAGTTTAGGGTCAGATAAAATATCATCAGTTACAACATTTCTATTCTTAGAAAGTGACACCTCTTTTATTTATGACAGCATGTGGCTTGTCAGCAGCACAGTTTTATAAAATAGGTGAGAGATTTGTCAAACCTTTACAACAAATATTATTTTACAAATGAAGTGTGCAAAACACACACAGCTTATTCACGCGTGTTTTTCCTGTAAATTACAGGCTGTTCATGGCATTTTTAAATTTTGATGTCAGGAGGGATACAGAGGTTATTCCATGGACTCAAAAACAGTACATGAGTTTCTGAATACATCTTTTATCAGCTTTTGGTGTAGTACCCTCTGCTGGTGAAAGAGGTAAACACAGTCTTTCTAGGAATTTTTTACAGGTTTCTACAGTGATACCTTCTCAGGCTTATATGATTTGCCGTAACAACAAATGTGGTTCATTTTAAGAAAGTGAATTTTTGTTTTAATGGTGCTTAATATATTGTTATCCAAGAGAGAGTTGCACTCACCCCTGCCAGAATGCACACAATGCAACTCTCATTCTAATTCTTTTTAACCCCTCCTTGGTTAATGCTTTGCTGGAACATTAATCACTGTTTTCCTCTTGTTAACCTGAATACTTCTGTCTGTTGATAACAATAAAACAACCTCCATCTCTCTCTCATCATTCAGTTCTGATTACTTCATACCCTTAAGTCATTCTTTAAATTAGCTTATTATTCGAATTGTTTCTTGTGTTGCTTTGCTATCCTGTGTGAAACCAAGGAGGACTGGTCTCCCCTTTGAGACTTGGTTACTTTCAAGATTTCTTGCTCTTGCTCTAAGCAAGTTTTTCTTTGCCACTGTTGGTTCTGGATCGCTCATTGGGAATTCAAACCCAGATTTCTGTGAAGATGTTTTGTGAAAATGCTGGTTATGAAAAATGCCATTCAAATACATTTAATTTAATTTGATTTACCTTACCTGTACATTACAACTTGCAGTGCATTGTAGGGCTTTCATGGCGAACTCTACATTCAAAGCCTATTGATTTCCATTACTAATATTAATATTATTATTCCATGCTTATTAACCATAAGTAAATACCATATATATGTTCATTAATATACCATTTGTGTTTACAAAAAGTACCTAAACAGTTGACATTGCACCTTTATTGTATTGCTCTGTTATGCTTTTGCAGTTTACTAACTGGCATCAGGTATTCTATATTTCAAGTTTACTGGGTGTTTGGCCACCTTGACCATTAATCAAAGCCACAACGTCCAAGAAACAACAGTTCCCAAAACAAGCAGTAATCCAGTACAACCAGTCCTGCATTCTTGGCTTTCTTTACGATTGCTAGGAACCAGCTGATAGGGCATTTAGTCTTAAAAATGTGAGGTAATGGGGGACATTTGTTTCACTTCCAGTCAACAAATTAGTACTTTACAGATAAATACTATTTTTTCTTGCTCCAAAATAAAAGCATTTGTAGTTTGTAATGAAGGGACAATGTATCCTTTACATTAAAAACTTTGCATTTCATAACCTTTGTTTGACAGCTTTTCATCACATGCCATGGTGATGAGGTGCAATTTAGTTTTGCCTAAAAAGCCATAAATCTTAATTCAGAAAATTACTGACAGTGCTAAATAAATGGATGCCTTAAACTGTAGTGACTAACCATGCAGTTTTGGAAGTAATTTATTTATTCATTTCAAATTGTGCAAGTTGCTTCTTGGGACTTTAAAGATCTAACACTTAATTTAACTGACAACCTGGCATTCTATCACAGATTGTATAATGTATTACTGGCAACCAGGGCTATAAAGTGTAAAAGACAAGTAGCTACATGAACCACCTTGAAGAGAGAGACTTAGAGAGGCAAAAGAAACACTGGGAATTATCCACCCATTCTCTTAAAAGTACTCTACTATACACATATCTATAAAATATAGTATCTGTGATACCTCCAAACTACATACTATAGCCAAAAATGAAAATAAAAGTAATGAATGAATGTGTCCAAAGGAATTCACATTGCGATTTTCAGTGGCGCAAAATAAGTCTGAGCTGATAAAAAGTCCTTTGAAAATCTGTCAAGTGTTATTACAAAGGTGAAGCTAATTGCTGCCTCCACCCTGAAACGCCATAAAGAAAATGAAGTGGAACTTCATGTAACGTACATATTACATGATAATTTCATTCATGGACTCTCGCCCTCAGAGCAAACAGAGTGTAGCTTTGGGAAGTGGAAGTATGGTTGACTTAATTCTGAGACTCTTGGTTCTTATATTATGCTGCATCACTGAATTCACTACAGGGCCTTTGCTGTTGAAAAGGTGTCAGATTAATTTTTCACTTGCTAAGCACACACCCTCAGATTAGATGACTCACGCAGGCACCTAACACCAGTCCAAAGCCATGGTGTTTTGTTATTCAAAACCTCGGCAAGGGCGAGGAACCTCGGAGTAAAATAGTAGCAGCCAGACTTCTGCATGGCTTAGAGCTGGTGAAGGAGGAAATATCGCATCATACTGATGAAGATGAGAATTTGGTGCAAGGAGTCCACGGACTCCACTGCAGAGATAGTAGCCTATGTTAGGTTTAGACACAAGAATAAGCATAAGCATAAGAATAAGCATTGTTCAGTACCTGCCTGCTCTGTCTAACTAAGAACACACACTTTAACAACTAATGTTACAGCACTGGCAATCCACCTACCACTTACATACAAATTTACCTTCCAACATGTCGTGTGACCTGTTATGTGTGGTATTAATCAGCGAGACCAGCAAATCTAGCATTAATTGCACCACAAAAGCTCCATTCAAGACAAGAGAGCACAGCACCCGGGGAGCAGTGTGTGGGGACGGTAGCTTGCTCAATGGCCTGGCCCTCCTGGCTTTGTTGGGCCCTGGCTGGGGGTTGGGGGGCCCTTGGATCTCTGGACCCAGGGACTGGTCTGCCCTGGTGTGGCCGACCGCTGGCGGAGCCTGCGGGCTTGCCGCCGTGGCCCCCCGGGGCTTCTGCATTGTGGCTGCTGGATGACCCCCCTCCGGGCTCTCCTCTGCCTTTTTCTGGGTGGGGGACTGCGGTGGTTCTCCCGGGACTCCCATGCCCTGGGTGGCCTCTGGATGTCTGGGTCTCCTCCATGTCTGCTTCATGTCCTGGGGGACGGGGCTGTGGACAAAAGTATTGGGACGCGTGACCATTACACCAATACTTTAATGCAGTACCTTTAATGAAACTAGATGGATTTGGTTCCCCTTTGCAGCTGCTATAATGGTTCCTCCCTCTATAGTCTGAGGGTAACTTATTTTTCTATAACAAACTAGATAAAACATGAATACCCTGGCAGGGGCAAATAGTTTTGGTTTTATATTCGATTTGAATATATTAAAGTTTAAGTTGAGATCTACCGAAATATTTGAACTGCAGCTGTGTAATTGTGTTAAAGGGAAACCTGCTGTTAAAAAGCTCCTTATTTGTTTACTGTTTGCAAACCAAATGTTTATTCACTTTTGTTCATATAGCAGGACATTAAAAATAAATGCGTGCAATACACTACTTTTGAATTAATTACTTAATTTTGCATATAACAATGCATTTAATCACACAAAACCATGTGATTAATCACGATTAAAAAATGTAAGCCTTGCCAAGCAATACTTTACATCTATGTCATCTCTATTTGTATTTTTTTTTCTACTTATTGTGAATGATGGGCATTGGAGGCTGGGTGTATGCACAGGTCAACAGTTTAATAAATAAATACAAGAAACAAAACATTGATGTATTCAAAAAAAGCCGCAGACACTATTTTTCACAGTGATCACAGAGACTAGCTGTAACACAAGGGCTCCTGACAGCACCTGACAAGGCACACCTGGGGACTAGGAGGGGTTACAGATAACTCGCAGGTGCACACACTGAGGAAGAGGCAGGACTAAGGTGGGGCAAGACCAAAGCAACAACAGTACATGGCACGGAAAAGCGTCAACAAAGTCACAAGGAGGACATGACCAAGGCAAATCATATTAATATTAATGTTATTATTTAGTACAATAATGTAAAATTGTTATTACGATTTCAGCTCTTTTTATGTCATAAATAACATAAGGTAACATAAGGTAATATTTGTGAGATTGAAGGTAATTGTTTTTAAAAGAAACAGTAAAGCAACACTAATGCTTTTTTTAGACAAATGATGTTTTTTTTCCTAGAAAAAAGAGATGGGTCTTGCAGTATAGTGTTCAGGTAAGCACTGGAATGGGCAAGCTGATTTCGAACATGGCATGGTAGCTACCACTGGGGTTTATGTTCTTACATCTCCCAAATTGCTGTTTCAAAGCTTATCGAGAATGGTGCAAAAAGCAAAATAAATAAATAAATAAATAAACAAATAAAATAATAATGATAATAACAGCCACCTGAGAGACACCACTATAAATGGATGAAAGGGAAGATATTAGAATGTTTGAACACAGGAGCATCAGAAGAGTTGATGAGTGGAAAGAAAGTTGCTTGATGGGACAAATGCAGGATTAAATTTCACAGAGGGATAAAAATGCAATACTTTACTTGAATCTTGCGACATAAAATCGACATAACTATACCATATACAGTTAGAATATACACAGTCAGAATAAAACCTCTCATCTCCAAAACAATAACTTGGAAAAAGATGGGAAAAGTCTTTCAATGCAAGTTAATGCAAGAAGATTTTTTTTATTATATAGTTATTGTGGAGTGTTTCTGTTGGCTAGTTCATTATGAAAATTTGACAAAGTTTCTGATATGTTCATATTCAAGAAAAAAAACAAACAACAAAAAAAGGAGACTTTTCTTCCAGCAGTAAAAATAATGCTGTCTTTAGTTGTCATAAAAGTTTATGTCAGTCAGTATAACAGCATCATGTTATCATTACCAGTAATTGTCATGTTTAAGTGTAACCAAGCAGAATTTGGAGCAAAGAGTCCATGGAGTCCTGTTTGGTGTCATCATTACAAGCCGATGGTGGCAGTGTGAGGGTGAAGGGACTGTTCTCCTGAAACTAGTTAGAGAATTGGACGCCTGCTGAAGAGTATCTGAATGGCATGGCATGTCTTTAGACAGATGATCTTACAATAGCCATTCAAACCACAGTATTTGTCTCTGTGTTTAGCGTTCACAGTCCCATAAAATCAAGTCCTGGTATTAATTTGGTGAATAGCTGGACAAAGATGTCCACTGTAGGGAGTAAGCTGTCATCATAGCTAGTGCTAAGGGGAAGGTTTTGCTTAGTCACACTGGGGCCTTGCTTTTCTGTGATCAAATGATTCCCAAAAGGAGTCCACCCCCACTGGTTGACCTTTGCCCTGAGATGGGATCTCCTGCTAAGAAAAAAGCACTACACAAAGAAAATTGACGCCTTGTAGTCTCGCCACAAACAGCAGGATTAATCATCAAAGAACTCCCATTTATACCATTACTAAGCTACTGATGTAAGGTGCTTTCATGTGATTCTTTACCACCCTTGAGATTTCAGTCTACCTTGCTAATGACCACGATTGACTGAAACACTGAACTGTGTTCAGATGTGAAAGTGTAGCTCTGCAGTCACATGTACAAACATGAAACAGGTCCCTAGGCCATTGACCTCAACACCACACTTACAGTGCCGTCAAGTGGACAAATAGGAACATTTCCAACAGCTCTTTTAGTTATGCCATTCTTGGCAGAATTAATGGTTAAGGGTTTAAACTGTTCCATTTAAATAACCGAACACAATGCCAGTTCCTTTAAGTCAGTTCCACATAATGATGAATAATCAAATGTTGTCATGAAGCTCCTATTAATACTGCATTTACCATTGGCTAATGCATATACCTCAGAAACGTACCAGCATGTTTTTGCTTATTTCCCTAGAATCAAATGGAGTGTTTCATTTTCAAGTCTGTGTCTGACATACTTCCATACAGAAGTCACCCAAAACCAAACCGCACTTTACATAATGCGCTGATGGAAACCTGGCAGTATGGAAGTCTCAGTAATTTACATAAACCTTGACTGGAAGAGGGGAGCATAGCCTCGCGGTGACTCATGGATTTGATAGCCTCATCTGACTGGGTCTCACTTCAGCAGTTTTGGTTTCAGTGTCAAGTTGCTTAAATAAATCAATAAATCAATCAAAACCTTCTTTTAAAAGGCAATCCTAAATGTCAAGGAACACGAAATAGAAGCCTAATATTGGACTAACTTCTCTGAAAAACATGACAAAAATTAAGTTTGTGAATTTCTGATCTTACATCGATCCTTGATATAATGTTATAGAAATGAGCAAATTTTTTTGTATTTTTATATTTAATTAAAACAAAATATTTATATCATTCTAAAATTGTTGTCGTTCTTGAGTTTCTGATTGATTTTTTAAACCTACTAATATAGTCACCAAAGATTTCAGTAGATGGCATGACTGTGAGGCCCTGGACAGTAGGGGTCGTTCTCCTTCTCCAAGTCACTTTATAACACAGTAACTCATGCATAAATCAATGCTTTGTCTCTCTTTTTTCTTTTTTTTCTCCATCCTTTGTCTCTTTCTATCTCTCTCATTCTATTTCAGTCTCTCTATCTCTCTCTCTCTCTCTCTCTCTCTCTCTCTCTCTCTCTCTCCCTCCCTCTCTATCTCTCTCTATAGGCTATAGGAACATTTGTTGGAGCAGATGGCCACCAGCTGTTGAGAAAAGAGCCCTATACAAAATACAAACACTTTCTGAATCACACACAAATACACACACACATGGTCATCCTTATCCAGCAAGCACACAGTTTGCCATTACTGACACCAAGTAAGTCAAAATGGAGCACATAGAAAGTGATGTTCTCAGATTTGACACCTGTTTCAATAGAGGTACTAGAGCAGGAGTTTGATATAGTACTTATGGATACACTGTGTAACGGGAGACATTAGTTTTAAGGGCTCAAACTCTAAAAATGTAATGTTACCTGAAATGGCCATTTTACTTTTACATGACAGATTTATACAACTTATTGTTACTTAACATCCATATAGTCCATGTTCCCATACAAATTTCAGGTTTCTATAATATGAGTCTATTAAAATTGTTTTTCATGAATCAAATTTTCTTAAATTCTGAGATTGTGCAGAACCTCTTATTGAATAGGCATCTGGACGAATCTGGTTATACTTATCTGTACTACCCTGAACCTGGGTTTGACTGTAGGGTTCTGAAATGCATAACCATGTCATGGAAAGTGTCTCTTCATCCTTTACTGGATTAAATAGTGTGTGAAGTGTGGCCTGAGTGTGTACTGTGGTCAATACGGCCACTTCACTCTCCCCCATGGGATGGGCCTGCCATTTAGGATGATAGAAGTTGCAGCGTTGGGCCATATAGTGAAACAGCCATGCAGTTTCCTTCTCACCAGGAATGGGCAATGACAACATGGAAAACTTATTGTGCCTGTGCTCCTGTGGGCCTGATGTGGTTCAGCCACAGTGGCTTTGGTGAAGAGTTTTCATTAGGCCAGGGCCTCTCTATGATTCCACAGCACTGCTCTAATTAACCACCATGTGCTTCAGTGGCACTGTAGCCTTACTGTCCTAGTGCAGTTCTACCAATGAGCTTTTTTTTAGCTCGCAGTAATGGCACACAATTCTTCAAACATATACACACTAGTCTGCAGGTGGCTACTAATCTCATGGCAACAGATTGCAGCCGCATAGAACTCTGATGTGGCCTAATTTGCCAGGTTGTAAAGCAGCTGGTTTCAAACTGGACTCTGCATCATGGCTTTATGAATTTGCTTCATTTTCTTGGTGGGGGAAAAGTAACTATTAAATAAGAAAAAACCCATTAAACTGATTTCAAATTCTTTTAGACTATAATTACCCCAAGTCACTCCAATAATAGCTTTAAACTAAATCTTCACCCACAATCCTAACCCATGAGTTCTCGCACACAGTGAATGATCTAAGGACCTTTGCACCACATATTGCATGTCTCTTGTTGACCACAAGGTGGCGATGGCAGTCTTATAAGTGTGCTCTGCTTCACAAACTTGTAAAACGCACTTACAAAAGTACTACCTCTATCTGCCTTGGATCTGAGTTCTGAAGTGATGGTTCACTTACTGTTCACACTGATATAACTATATGTTGCAACCCATCCAAAATTACTGTTCCTCGTCATGCAATTAAAAGGAAGGAACTTAAGCAACTCAAATTGGATCCAAATGGTTGTCCATGAGGCAGTGAATGAGAAGAGATTAAATCAGAAAAAGAAGTTCATGAAACGATGTGCACCAGTGAAAAGCATTCACTGAAAAGAACATTATTTCCAACGGAAATAAACATGAGAAGAGATGGTTAAATCTCATAAATTTCAAAGTCAGGTCGAATAAAGCCTGTGCTTTTTTAATATAAAAACTTTGCAAATGTGTAAAATTGTTTCGTCCCTTTCTATGACACCACAGAATGTGTTTTCTTATTCATGTCCCTTGTGTTTAAGTGATGTGGTATCCATGTGGATCTACACGCTGGTCAGTTCTGCTGATGTAAAATCAATGAAAGCAGATAGGATTTGGAGTTTCTTTCAACTGCTCGGACATGGCCCAGGTTACCAGAAGTGGTTAGCCTAACAGAGGTGGGAAGTAATGCATTTAATTTGTATCTGACACCTTCCAGCTGTTAAATCTATCTATCTATCTATCTATCTATCTATCTATCTATCTATCTATCTATCTATCTATCTATCTATCTATCTATC
>JBBPCX010080734.1:4477-15896 GCA_037974365.1 Hydrocynus forskahlii
CCTTGGTGTGGCCTGTATTATGGTGGATTCTGCCGGATTCAGATTGTTTTCCCTGATAGTTTCAAGGTCAGGCTTTGCATCCCCAGCAGGCTGCAGCCTTGAAGCCAATCAGATGGCAATGACTCCTTTCAGATGAGGTGACACTGTTATCTTAACTGATAAGACTGGTCCACTTTTATTTTAGGGGGGTTTACGACTGCATTTAATACCATCAAAGTAAGGTACTGTATTGCTTAATTCAAATGTATACATCATTTCCACATGAATAATATAAATAACAAACACAATTACTGCCAAACATAAGTAACTAAAAGACAAAATTGTGCAGATCAGAAAATTTCTATGAAACAAATGTTAGAGACCCAAAAAGCTGATATATAACTATGAAACTGTCACATACCATATCATGTGCATACTGATTTTCAAAATATGGATTTTTCAACCATGAACATTAAAAGCTGCAAAAGGACTTTTAGCTCAATTTTTTTGTACAGACTTGAGGACAAGATTAACAGATTACAAGAATTAGTTTAGGTTACACATACTGTCCTAAACTGCTTAAATATTTCAGTGATCATTCAATATGTGACAGACATACAGACAGACAGACTGACTGACTGATTGATTGATTGATTGATTGATTGACTGATTGATAGATAGACAGAAAGAGACAGTCAGATACATAGATAGATAGACAGACAGACAGATACCCAGACAGATAGATAGATAGATAGATAGATAGATAGATAGATAGATAGATAGATGGATGGATAGACAGATAAATAGATAGATGCCTTAAAAGTAAGTTATACTTTTGTTTTCTTAAGTGACCCCATTTCAGTTCAAATACAGCAATTAATTTTATTACAACCACAAATATATAAAAGTCATATGAAATAAAACAAAAACATTATGTCGACTTTCAGTGAGAAAACAGCATTTCCCCAGCATTAACTGTCCAGTAAACACTAGTGTCAGGATCACGCGTGTCCAGTCCGGCCGTGTTAGAGACCGTCCTGCGGTGGGCGGGGCCTGGGGGCGGAGCCACCAAGCCCCTCCTCCTCCATGCAGTCCCCGGGCGAAGCAGCGCAGCTATTTAAAACTTTTTGGGACGAATTTTACACTTTATCATCGCTGTTTTTTTGGGGCAGAGGGTCTCCCGGCTGAACCGAGACTGTGTGGAGCTCTGGACGGTTTACACACGCGACAGGAAACGTTGAGATTTCCCCTTGGTTCATGTGCCGCTGCTGCTGCTGCTTCATACTCCAGAAAAGTCTGCCCGCTACTCGTGGAAACTGAGTGGTATGTCAGATCTGTTCCCTCGCGTGCTCTTTTAGGCTTCTACACTGAGACACGTCCTCTCTGAGCAGAGTTTGACAGCGTGTTTGTGTGTGTGGACGTTTGACATTTGCTCTATGGTGAGGCGGGAGTTTGGCTGAACTTCTGCATGGTGAGGGATGCTGCTCTCACCACATGTTACGATTCTTGTCTTGTGGACCTCAATCATTGTCTTCTTTTGGCTCCTTCATGCCTCCATGCACTGTAGTCAGAAAGTGAAGGGTCCCCCTCCTCCTGTGTTGTGCTTCAGAGTGGTCATCAGAGGCAAAAGTGTCAATGTCAGCTTAATTGATATACAGCACTGTGACTGTGTGAAATCATGCCTCTGATGAGATATAAAGATTGACTCATCTTGCATAGCTCTTTAGTAGGAGTTGTAAGTGACATTTGAGAATGAAATGTGGCCGCTATTTGTGTTCTGAGTGTGGATGCTGAAATGTGCACGTGTTTGATTTCATTAATGTGCATTTGATTTGCAGTTAAAAGTGCTCAAGCTTGTTTTTGGTCAAGACTTCCATTCAATCAAACAGTAATAAGGAAGCGGAGGCGGGGGGGCATTTCTGTCAGCTTTGTGGGACAGGGGAGTCTGATGCTGTGTCTGGGTGATTTGTTACTGGGAGATACTGTAATGTCCTTAGGTGAGTATTCAACTTCTCTGAATTGTGAAGCACTCATGTGTGACACATTGGCTTACATCACAGGTGCACGTCTCATGATGATTCAACTTGTTACCTGTTTCACCAGGCCTGTGTTAAACTGCTACGGTTGTGCCCTTTTGTAAACTGCAGCGAATCAGAAAAGGGCTAATTTGGACTCCATAGATAAAAGTAATGTACTGAATATACACTGTTTGTCCAAAGGTATCTAGACACCCCTTCTAATTACTGAACTCAGCTTCTTCAAGGTGCTCCTGATGCTCAGCAGCTTGTATGGTCCCCTTAAAAATGCGCTGCAAATAGAATGGAACGCTCCTGGAGCCGCCACACATGAGCCTAAGGTCATCACACCCAGTGTCAAGCGTCAGCTCGAAGGGTATAAAACTCTCCAGCACTGGGCTCTGGAGCAGTGGAAGCTTCGTTCAGTGGAGTGATGGAGCTTCATCCAGTACATTTGGGATGACTAGGAGTGGCGTTTGTGATCCAGAACAAAACATCCAACATCAGGACCTGACCTCACTAATGTGTTTTGGACTGACGAGCATTAGAGCACTAGTAGAGCACTAGCTCTGCTAATACTTTTGAATTTGGAAAAATGTCAATGCATTTTATGTATATATTCGATTATATTAACGTATGAACATTTTTTATTTGAATAAGTAGTGTGTGTGTGTGTGTGTGTGTATGTGAGTGTGTGTGTGTGTGTGTGTGTGTGTATACATTTATTTATTTATTATATATATATATATATATATGTCTTTCAATGCTGTCAGAGCTAAACCTAGTGTCTATCTTTTTTTCTTTGCCATTATTTGAAATTTTACAGCTGCCTTTTGCAATGTGTTACAGTTTAGTTAAGAACAGATCAATAGATCTTTTTCAGAGCTGTAATGTTATGTTCTGACAACAATGATAAAATAACCCATGATACCCTGTTTGTGAATAGACTTTGCAATAGCTTGGGTTCTTTGGTCTTTTTTCTGTAGTTCTTCCTGTTTAATACATTTTTAGAGGATATTACACTACACCAGGTTTGAATGATGCATCAGTTATAAAGGCTGTGAGACAATTCTGTCATAAAATTTGTACATTTTATAAACCATAGTTGCTACATGTATCAATCAAACCAGTCGTACATTACTGGAATTAATCACTTGGGAAGGACACGTCACGTGTCCCCACTGCTTACTGCGTGTGGTGTGTTTCTCCATGCAGGGTAAGCAGTAGCTTTAAGACTAAGGAGCTGAAGAGTTACAGTGAGGCACTCATAGATATCTCATGACCTCCTTGGTCTGCAGTTGTGGTCAGATTGCTTTCTCAAATGAAACAGGTCAGCAGTTGTTCAACCCTTGGAAATCTGCATAACATTGCATTTTTCATCTTTTTCTTTCGCACTGCTGTGAATCTGAGCAAATATATAAGGTTCTCAGTCAGATTTGTAACATTCTGGTCTTTAAAGCTGTCTGATAGTCTTGAAGACACAGAGACTGCCACACCTGCTGTAAAATCATATATTTCTTTGCTTTTGCTGTAATAGTTCCCTGTAGGCCATGAAAATAACATGCACAGTTTAGTCACAGTTTAGTTGTACATTTATGGTGCTAAAACTTTCGCTCTACTCCCTCCAAATGTTCACGCATGACTGGAGCTTCTGAAAGAGGTTCATTCGGGTTCCAGTCAGACTGTTAACGGGCTTTTGAAGAAGTGATATCTGTAGCTTAGCATCAGCCTGGGCTTAATAGCCTCGATAAGAGTCTGTATAAGAAAGTGATTTGTCTGCAGTGGCTGTGAAGCCAGTGCTTGTGGTGTGTGAATAAGATTTAGAGCAAGATTACAGGAGCAGGTTATTAAACCCTTTAATGCACATGCATAATATTCTGTTATTAATCTTAAAGAAATAGTTTGACCAAAATAATATGTGCACAGTTACCCCAGATGTAGTTGGTAGGTCCAGATATATTTAGGGTTTTTAATTTTAAACTGGAGCTATGAGGTTTATGTTCTAGAAGTCAATAGTCACCCAAATCTTTTCTGTAAATACAGCTTTTTTTCAACCCACTCAAAACACATCTCGCTCCTCACTAAGGTGCCACGGACTTCCAGATGTAGTTTAGGCCACAGTGTGACGTACTCTGAGCTATAAATATGAATTTAAGTGTACTGTGTAGTCAAACACTGTGGACAGATGCTTCAGACAACAGGACCTTCACAAAACATTTCAACAGGAGTGATGATATAGTGTTAGTTTTCGTGACAGTGACTGTTACACAGAGGAATATAATCCAAGATCGGTCCTTTTGTACCAGTGCTTTGTGAACACCAGCCGTGGTGTTGTCTGAACTGTCTGCCTGTAACCTGTAGAAGTTTTGTTCATGCTTGTAGCTCCTAAATCACATTCTCAGTTCTGTGCTACCCTAATGAAGAGTTGGATGTGGTTTGAGCAAGTTGAGAGAAGGTTTGGTGATGCATTTTTGTGGAAACAATTTGGGTGACTATTGACTTCTAGTGTTTATGAGCAACATTAGTCTTGTAGCTCCAGGGCCAAACTAAAGAGGAAAACAAGACCAAACATGTCATGCTGCATCTGGAGAAAGTGGAAAATTGTGTAAACTTGATTTTTCACCCAAGTGTTCCTCTAAACCTTACCGTTAAGTAATATAAATTATTCTGTAAATCACTGAGCATCTTTTACTAAGTAACTCCTGCAGGTGGAGGATGTGCATTAGTGGAAGCAAACTGACGTGTACAGTGTGAAACTGTGTAAAAACCAGTTGTCTTATGAGCATTTCGTAGTTTGTGTCAGGGCAGCAGTGGCCTGGTGTTGAAGTTACTCCCTGATGGCTCATCTATTCTTTTTAACTGTTCCTTTTTGCATTCATCTCGATTTGTTAGTAAACCACAATGCAGTCAGATCAAGCATTAAACACCATATCGTCTCAGTCTCGCCTTAGTGTTGTCGGAGAGCATGAGAAACAGAGAGAGAGAGAGAGCAAGAGGGAGAGGGCTAGACATAGAGAGAAATGGAATGATGAAGAGAGAGATAAAGTGTGAGAAAAAGAATGAGAAGACGGGCGGAGTGAGACAGATGGAAAGTGAGACAAAGAATTAGAGATAAAGAAACATAGTGAGGGAGAGGAATGAGAGCGAGATTGACAGGACAAAGAGAGAGATGGAGAAAAAGGGTGAGAGACAGAGAGAAAGAGCTGCTGCAGAAAACAAGACTTACTTACTCATAGCCAGAAAGATTTACGGGACTGTATCACTCTGAGGGATTTTTTAAAATATATATTTCTGTCCCAGTTTGAGTACAGCAGCCGTGTGCTGTTGGCCGTGTGATTGATGATTCAGAGAGAGGTGGAGAGGCCTAGGAGTGTGTTTGCATGCCGTTCATGTTGGAGCATGTGAATGTTCGAATGTGTGTGTGAGTGTGTTAGTGTATATGTGTGTTTGTGTATGTTTGTGTGTGTGTGTGTGTGTGTGTGTGTGTGTGTGTGTGTGTGTGTGTATTTGTGAATGTGTGTTTGTTTGTTTTTATATATTTCCTTTTTTATTATTGAGTAAAATAGGTTACAACTGAATATTCTAATTGTGAGTCAAGATCGCAAAAATCTGTGTTTACATGCTAGAAATGTATTATCTGAGATGTGGTGAACTGGACGTTTTAAGGCAAACTTGCAATTTTTACAGTGTACTCAAGGTGTTTATAATGTGTTTTGTAAACAAAAGCTCCATCTTTCAAAACGGAAATCATCTAGGTTTGGTTACTCAGTTTACTGAGGTTAAACACATTTAGAGCATATTAAATTAGAAGCTTACATTTTGTTGCTGTTGCAGCAGAACCTTATATCTCAATGAAAGTAACTTTTCAGGAGATGCTGAAATGTTCAAATTATGTGAGAAAATGGGGACACAATATTTTGTTCAGACTGTGACGATACATATGTAAGATAAATTTTAGATACACACATATGTAACTGCTGACATTGTATAATAACAAGTGTGTTTGTGTGTGTGTGTGTGTGTGTGTATTCTGCCATGACTCATAAGTAGTCACACGCAAACATGCACACACACAGATGTTCCATGTGTGAAGGAGCAGATTGTAAAACACAAGGACCGTATTTGTGTGTGTGTCTGTGCGACTGTGTGTGTGTGTGTGTGTGTGTGTGCGCGTGTGCACCCTGTGGTTTGACCCGTTCCCAGTGGCCCCTTTCTGTACAGATGTTATGTGTGAGTCTTGCTTTAGTGTATAGGTGTGTGCATGTGTGTTTGGTTAGGTGTGTGAGTGTGTACGTGAGTATGTGTGTGTGTGTGTGCATAAGTGTAAGAAAAGAAGTATGAAAAGTAGAGTTTGGCTAAATCTTGCCCAGTGTCGGTCACACTATGTGACCATTGGCTGGTGTGTGTGTGTGTGTGTTACAGCGCAGCTGGCCACTCTGTTTGTCCCTGGTGTGTTCCTGCTCGACACGTGGCTTCGCTTGCAGCCAAGACGGATAGATTCTCCCTGGCCAAACCAGCACATCCTCCACTATAAACATGTCAGCATCAGCTGCATCATAGCCGGCTAACGCAAGTGGGAAAGCAGGCTTTGTTTAGGCTGCGCTTCTCCCTGATTTCTGCACATTTAATCCAAGTAAGACCTATGTGTTTTATTTTTTGTAGCCTAAAATCAAACTCATGGTTTACTCATTTATTCAAAGGTTCAGCCAAGACATGTTTGCTTTGTAAGTTTTGCACTGGAGCTACAAAGCTAAAGCAGACGTTCCCTATCCAAGTCAAGGAGACCCCATGCTACACACTGTGGCTCAGCACAGGAATTTGATAATTATCTAATGAGTTAAAAATCTGCAGGTTGATGTTATAGCTGCTAGTCGTGGAAATAGCATGCCTAAATCCCCACACACTAGCCTCAAACTGTGTGGCACTAAGTACTCTCAAATAGACTTGCTTATGCGGTTTCACTGCATAGCAGTGCAGGTTTCCAGATGACTGGTGCCACTGTGTTTTGCTTTGTGATGTACTTTTGTCTGTGTTACTACATAACAGTGTAATGCAGCATCAGGAAACAGTCTATCAGAAATTACTTAACAAGTCCACACCGGTTGAGTCAAGGTTTAGGCAGGCAGTTTGCACAATACTAATTAATTTATATAAGCTTCTGTTCAGGGCTATCACAGATGTGGGGCCCTCATGTGACCTGGAGTAAAAGGATTGTACAATTAAAATGTTTTCGAAGCCATCCCCTAAGGACTGCAAATACACAGAAACGTCCTGCTTCCGATATTGTTAGCCACATTAGTTTCAGCTTAAAAACCTTCAGAAGCAAACTTCATATACCAACCATGCTTGATCAGCTACATCTGAGGGGGAAAATTGTGAAGATTTTGAGCTTTTGTCAAACTATCCTCAGTATCTAAGGTGTTTTCTCCTGCACTTTCCTCACTGACTTTAGCTGTGTTCCACAAGTAATATCAGTTTAATCATTTTTTTTCCGTTTTAGTCATAAGACATATTTAGTATTTTGCAAATGTCATGAATTGGACAGGCTCTGTGATGCATCATCATGTTTGGTGTGGATGGATGGTTGCTGTCTTTAAATATGGTTTTGAAAAGGTTGCTATCTTTAAATAACCATTGGTGAGACTTGGTCACTGTAGAGAGAACTGGTCCTCAGGCTGTAAGACCTGCCTGTGGCCTTGGACAGGGAAAGATAAGTAAAATACAATGTTTCATCAACACGCCTGCCTTCTTTCCTATACATACCTTTATGCAAGCATGTAAGTGTGAATATAGCCAAAATCAAGGCTGACCACAACCCTGCATTCCAGGACAGGCTGGTAGTCGAGCCACTCACTTTCAGTCTCTCTGAGTTCTCACTCTGCTGATTACGGTATTGTCTTAGGGTTTTCGTTCCAGAATAGCTTAACCAAACTGATCACACAAAACTATACTATATTAACGTAGAAAAATATCACCCAGTGTAATCCATGGATTCGCTGAATTGGTAATTGTGAGTAAAAGTGTACATACTTGCCAATGTTGATACAAAAGCATTTATACAATTACTGTTAGCATTACATAGAAATATATGACTTATATCCATAGGGTTACATGTGCAGTAACTTTCAGTAAAACACAGACATTTTAGCACCTGAACAAGTGGTTCTCAAACTGCTCCTCGATGGTCCACATTTAAGAAGGACTGCTTAGAGTACCACTGACCTCTCAACTTCTTTAGGTCAATAAATGTTATCAAAAATTAGTCTGAAGTACCAGTGGTGATATTTTTCTCATTCTCATCATCTCATGTTCATAAGAGTAGGGGCAAGCAATATGGCAAAAATACAGTATCGCTATACTGAACAGTTGTTTTTTTGATTTGTTAATGTGGTGCACTTACTTCCAGCAATGGATGATCAATGTGATTCGGCTGTGCTTGAAAGAAAACCCTGAGGTCATTAGCCAGGGATCACCATTAAAGGGCCATGTCGTCAAAAATCTAATTTCCCTTGCTTATTTTAAATAAACCTTTTAATGTAGCATGTTAAGACTGTTAAAGTTTCAAAATGTATCGAAACCCAATACATTTACATGTATGTTCTCTTATCCCTTACAGTAGTTTAGCCCCAGGAGTGTTTCAGTCCAGACTGCTTTGTGAATGAGGCATACATGTCAGCCGGTCAGAACAAGGCTCATTAAATATACAGACTCTTTAATTTTAAGGGACAAAGCGTGGAAAATGGTCTTTTAAAATGAATCATGAATCTTGGCACTCAGACTCAAGTAAACATCATAAGTGGACCCAAGGGTAAAAAATAAAAAAGTAGGAGATGGGCCCTTAAACATGAATGATACTAGGAAAGGTTAAAACAATGTGTAAACACAGTCTTAGCTAGCTGCCTTTCCTTTAACTTCCCATTTTTTAATATCTGCTGTAGATAGGACTTTGATTCTGTCATATGCTAGAGGTTGTTTTGACAACTCTGACACTTCCGCTGTTCTCCCTTCTGGCCAGAGTTTACCTGGGGCGCTAGAAGAGCCAGTGGCTGCTCTGTTTGTCATCCTCCACTGCGTGTCCAGGTTCAGGCCCGGGCTATGTGCTAAAACCATATGGTCAGTCACCAGTCCTCCTACGCTGCAATAATGTGGACTCACTCATAGCTACTTATTATGTTCAGTCTGGGGTCTGCTGCCTTCGATTTGTTAATGACTTTTCCAGGTTTTTTGTGGCTGTGTGAGTGTGTGTGTGTGTGTGTGTGTGTGTGTTATGATAGGGTGGCTGTTATGGTACGCTTGGGCATGTGAGTAAAAGAGTAAAAGTGTCAGATGTTCAATGGGAGTCACGTGAGATGATCTAAATCTCAGTAAAAACAAACCTAATTTAGCTTTGATAGAATCCCTGACCACACCAGGCCAACCCACAGGACTCAGTGTGAGGATATTGAGCATGCAGAACCTTAGGTGATCTAATCCACAGTTCAGAAGTCTGGATACAGCATTAACTTCACAAAAAATAGACAAGAAACATGAATTTTAGTTTTAAATTGTTTTATATAGTGTGCAGTAACTGAGTTTGGTTTCAGCTGAATCTTTTAGACTGAAAAACACCAGATCATTGCTATACCGATAACGGTCCACCACACAGTTAGTATGGTCTGTGGTGGTCCTTTGGTCTCTTTCAGCTGACGTTTGAGCCAGAAGGGGCTTTTTTTGTGCTGCAGTCAGTAACAGTAAACTTATGAAGTGTGTTTGGGGAAGTTTAAATATGTAGAAATGGAGAGTTTTGATATATGTGGTTACTGATAATAGCCACTGTTGACCTGCAGCTACTGTGTGGACTCTTACTTCCTCTGATTGTGGATCAGGAGTGTAACACTCTCGCCTGGCTTTGATCACACGCATCCCGCGAAGAGGATGAAATATTTCCCCTCCCACTGCTCTCTGCATGTCAGCCCTGTGTGTTTGTGCCTGTGTGTGTCTTGGAGGCGCTTCTGGGGCTCAAATCAAACACGGAGGGCACTGACCCCGGCCCCGTGGCTGGAGGTGCTGGAGGTGTGGTATTTGTAGAGATTCTCCAAACGGCTTCCATCTTCAGCAGCTGCCTCAGTTTGAATGCCTCTTTGTTCAGCAGTTGTTTACGGAGAGAGAGAGAGAGAGAGAGAGAGAGAGAGAGAGAGAGAGAGAGAGAGGGAGGAGGAGAAGGAAGGGAGATTGAAAGAGAGATAGGTAAGGACCGTGAGAGGGAAGGTGATGGAGAGAGAGAAAGAAATAGTGAGAGAGAGAGAGAGAGAGAGAGAGAGAGAAAGAATGAAATGTAAGTTTTTCATCAACATAAAGAAATTTTGATGGAAATAAATATTTTCATCAAAGCTGTAAGCTGTTGAAAAATCACCTCTGGTGATGGCATTCATGGCAAGAGGGACTAAGTTAAATCATCTAAAGCAGAAGGTATACTACATGTCCAAAAGTATGTAGACAACGCTTTTAATTGCTGAATTAAGAAACTCATTGCACAGGTGTTCAATTGCTCATGCACAGCTTGTATAATCTCCATAGACAGCACTGCCAACAGAATGGGACACTCCAGGCCAAGCGTCATTAAAGCTCTTGTGGTTGAATGCCATCAAATCCTCAGAGCAATGTGGATTTGATTTATTTGCTTTGACTTTTTGCTCATTAGACCATTTAATGTGTTATTTCATACTCTTGATAACTTTATGACTATTGCAACGTGTGATACATGTAATAGAAAAAAAAAACGTTTTGTGCATAGGTGTTTTGACATACTGCATATGTTATGCTCATCTTGGTCGCACAAATCAGTTAAGACGTCTGTGAATTGACCGCTGATGTGTAAAACGTTTTCATTTCCTATTTTATGTTGGCAGCAGTATCTGTGATGCTATTTGGTCTTCTCATTCACCTCTCGCTCGTAAGTGCCCATGTTGCCCATTCCAGTGGAGCGGTGCTGTTAAACGCATTAGTGAATCGCACTGACTTCACTGTCACTTACCAGTAGTGGAAACCTGTCATGCCTCAATTTCCAGGCATCTGGGCAGAACCAGCACTTTTTCTGTGATGCGATGCCAGAAACAGATGGCACAAACCAAAACAAGCTGTGGGATAGTTGTTTTTTTGATCTAAGTTAATTGAGTCATATTTACCTTTTCTGTAAACTGTGTTTGCAATGCACACGCAATGCAGTGGTTTGTTCAGACCACATCATCTGATTGGATGATGATGCATTTAATTTGTTCCGCAAAAAAAAAAAAACTAGTTCTGGCAGCTTGGAGTCAGGATACCATATTCTCTACTTGGCAACCAGTGGAATGTAGATATGGTGAAAAAACAGTGCTTTAAGCTGGGGGATGTTACTTATAATGAATAATGAAATAATGTTCACTAATAGTTTGCTTAACTTTTCT
>JBBPCX010080734.1:15996-28330 GCA_037974365.1 Hydrocynus forskahlii
ACAGTGCTTTAAGCTGGGGGATGTTACTTATAATGAATAATGAAATAATGTTCACTAATAGTTTGCTTAACTTTTCTTTTGTTTAAACACAATAGAAATCTTGTATGTTATCACAAATGATCAGAAACTAGATAAGCAAACTTAGCACTGTTATCTCTTTGCAATTTATGTATATACACTATATTGATTCCGGATGAAATTGCTTGAGTTCTCTGCATTTAACCTATTCACATGAGTGAAGCCTTGGGCTCTGACAATGGCGCCTGGGGAGCAGTGTGTGCGGACTGTACCTTGCTCAAGTGTTCCTCAGTGGTGCCATTGGCAGTCCTGGGATTCAGACCCCCAACCTTCCAATCGCAGTGGCAACTCCCTAACCACTAGGCCACCAGCTGCCCATTAGTCAGCAAATGACCTTGTTTGTTATTTGAATGGTTTGTAGTGTGAGAATGTGGATATGTACCTGTTTTATAAATGCCTTTGTGCAAAAACTGTTTATTTGTTGCATCGTGGCAAAGGACAGTCCTTCATACAAACCTACTTACGAAGGAGTTTATAGGCATCATATGAACAGAATATTCTAATTTTGTATTACATGAAGTACATAAGCCATACAAAGTCCATATGTCCAAAAAAGCAAAATTACAGGTGAATAATATGGAAATTAATGCAAAAATATTTTTTTCCAAGTAATTTTTGACCGTTTCTATCGGTCCATTCATCATGAAATTTTGTCACATTGTAAAGATATGCTGATACTTTCACGTGATGTAAAATAGTAAAAAAAATAATGAACTTGTTTTGTTCTGACAGTGACAACATAAAAAAAATCTGTTTTGACATCAGCCCATTCATCTTGGGTGTTGTCCAGCCTGGGCAACCTAGGCTCCGCCTAAAATGTTTTATGAATAGCCTTGGATCTTAATAATCTATTTTTGCATCATTCCGATTATCCTTAGTGATTCGTAAATCTGCATTCGAACTAATTCCCACCACGTCAACAAAATTATTAGGGCTTTAACCTCCCCCACCCCCCAACAAAACAAATTGACTAAACCCTAAAGTTTCAAGATCCTAACAATGCCTCTGCCATTCAAAATAAGTCCCGCCCACTCACAGTAAATCCCGCCCATTCACAGTAAGCCCTGCCCATTCACAAAAAGGGTAGAGAGTGTTTCAGCCTTGACTGGTTTGTAAACAAGACACCATACACGGCAGCCAATTGGAACAGAGGTTATTTACATATGTCTAGACAGGCAAATTAAAGACACAGTAACAAAAGAAGCCTGTATAAATCAAATGGATACAGGGAGGTTGGAAAGAGATGTAAAAATGAAATATTCCTGATTTTGGTGCATAAAACCACATACAGATCAAAAGTGGACATCAGGGAAAAAATAAATAGAAGGAAAATGTTGGGCATGGTTCATTTAAGGGTAGTTTAATAAAACAGGAATTCCTGAATACCCAAGTTGATTTTTTAAAAATTTTGTTTCCTGAGAGAAAGTCACATTGTGTACAGTTGCTGGATTTTGCACAATGACTTTGTCTGAACACCATGTTAACACAAGCAAGTGTGTGTTGTAGGCGGGACGCCGAGCTGAGTTCCTGTTTATGCCATCGCCTTCATTTCCTGTCACACCCTCCACACTCATTTGATTCGCCAGTGTCAGTCAGGGCTACTTTTCACAATGTGTGTGAACAAGTGTTTGACACTTTGCATTATGCAAATAAACCCTCTAACGAGGGATCTTGTATTAGTCATTTTGAGATTTCATTGTGAGTATTATCTTATTGACACTCACAATGAGATCTCTTAGATGTAAATGAAGTAATACACAGGAGATGTGAAACGGTTCATTGTAGACTGATGATTTCTCTACAGTAGTGGTGATAGGAACCAGGTGTCACAATGTCTTTTTTTTTACTCTGCAAATCCAGCAGTCAACCTACATGTGTCTTCTGACATTTATGTGTATTGTCTGTAATAAAACAGGCATTAAACTTGTCTCATCTGTGAAATTATTCAAAGTGAAAATGGCTATTTGAGAATAATAGGACTTATCACAGTGTAGCATTTTCCCCAGTATCATTCAGCCCTAATAGGACTGAAGACGTATGCATGTGTGTGAAGGCTTGAGGGCTCTGTGCATCAGTGTATGTGTATGTGTGTGTGTTTGTGTGATTCCAGTGATTTATTGTTATATGGATCCTCTCCTTTTGTAAGGGGTAATCCTCAGTCAGTGAAAGAATTAGAATTGGTTTCACTGTCCAGCTCTGATGTTTCCAGACTCTCTCCTATAAAAGCTCAAGACAGCACCAGCTCATTATGCAGACAACACCAAATCATTATGTTCACTCATTAGAAAGATATTTGCTTTAGTAGCCAAGCTTTTGATTCTGGCCTGTACACTTAGAGACTGCATTTGGTTATGATAGCCCTGCTGAATCTCCTTCAGGGCTTAGTAAAGCCCATTTCAGCCTGGCAGCATGGCGAGGCTGAGTGAAAGAAGCCGTGTATGAAGACAGATTGACGTCACATTCCCTCGTCTTTTGAGCAGACATAAATATTTTGAATGCCACAGGGGATTTGTTTGACAAGCTCCAGTTGGATGACTCAGTAGCTGTTCGTTATGTGAGTGGCGTATCAGGTAAAAGCGGGCGAAGTGTAAAGTGGATGATAAGGAGGGTGTGTGTTACTCCATCCCTTCCACTGTGGCATGTGGTGTGCTCAGCTCATGACCCATTCCATGAATGTTGGCACGTTTTATGTCTGTGATGTGTATATTTATAATTTATGTGTAATACCTGTCAGTACCTGATGATATATTAAGCAATAGAGTATTATTGTGTACAGAATTAAATGAAATGTTGATTTTAGGCTTCTGCTTTGCCAAAAAGTCATTGAAGTGACATAAAATATAAATTCTTTATGTGTTTTCCTTTATTAGTCAAGGAATAAAAACATTTTTCCCAGCTTTGAGCCCTCCAGAGTGAAGCTTCTTGCTGTTGCTGCAGCAAAGAGTGAACAAGCTCCCTTTTAATCCGCTTGATTTCAGAAGAAATGTTGGATGAGCAAGTGTCTTATATATGAAGAACATTCATAAAAGAAACACTCGTTCCACATTACCATGCCATTGCCATGCCAGCCCCACTGCTGTGCTAATGAATATTCTAAACGAAATGGTGGAGTGAGCGTGAGTCCCCTGCCCTGTTACTTGGGGTCAGTTGTGGTCGTGGTGATTTAGTTCTTGCCGACTGTTAATCCTCTTAGTTGTCCCTTTCCAGGTGCTACACCCACTCACCATCTTCAGGCCTTTTGCGAGAACTCTTTTGTCCATTCTCCTCCATATCTGTGTCCGTCTCCCACTGGTTGTGACAACTATCCTGTTATAAACATTATTAATCTGTAATCAAGTTAAATGATTGAATATTGAATAAACCAAATGAACCGAAAGAAGATGACAAATTAATCCTTCATGAATCGCATTTTTCATTGAGTGTCTCTCTATTTGTCCATCACTCTCTGTCTCTCTGTCCAGCAGTCAACCCCCGAAACCCCACATGAGGCTTAAATGAGCAGTTTGAGATTAACACACAGCTCCCTAGCTGCACTTCTTCTATCCCATAATGAACTTCAGGATTCACCTCTTCCATCTCATCCCTTAATACACTTCATAGTGCACCCCATTACTCTGCTAATTGGAATCTCACTCTAAACACACTCGCCCCTCCCTCTCTCTCCGTTTCAGATCACAGTGTGTGAGTGTGTTGGCGTGAACCACGTGAGGAGGAAGCCCAACGCTGCCTAAAGAGAGTGCCGGTGTCCAGTTGCTCCGTGATGGCACACAGACGCACGGCTGTCCTGCTCTTCGCTTTCTACAGCATAGCCTCTGCAGGTAGGAGCTGTTTTCCTCATCAACCCCTGAACACCCCCCCAATACACACACACACACACACACACACACACAGTAATAATAACCAAACGATGAATCTGCCGTGACATGGCACAAAGCCTCTTTATCATCTGTGATATTTTTCTTACAGAGATGATGGATGTGATTGCTAATTTATTACGAGCGGCTCAGACGGCCGAGTGCCGTCTCATGACTCATAAAGATGAGAGCACAGGTGCTTTTTCAGACCACAAGACAAGTGCTGCCTTGAAAATTAAAGGGATAATAGTGCCTGGCCTTCTGATTAAAGGAAAAGTTCGGTGAAGAAATCAAATTCACAAATTTTCACATTTTTCCCCCTATGCCCCAAATGAAAATCAACCATGACAAATTTTCTTCCTTTAGTTCTGGCAAACAAATAATGGAAGGTTTTACACAACCGGTACATCAGCACGTAACAAAGTGTTAAGCTGATGACTGATCTCAAATTGTCAAATTTGCTGATCTCATAAACTCAAACTTGTGTATGTGGTTTTTGTCACTGGATGATGCTCAGTTATCTATGAAAATGGACAAAGTGCTTGAACGAAGTGGGCACTAGCAGCCCACCGCTCATCAGGCTTGAATTTAATGTAAAATCAAGCATGCAGTGTTAGAAACTAAAGAAGCAAACTTCCTCCACCAAATGTATCTTGGCTGATCTACTACTACTACTTCGAGATTAGGGGATAATTACACAGTTTAAACAACTCCTTTAAAGTTACACATAAAACTAGCAAGCAGTTGTTTATAATTCTGCAGCAACAGAAATGTTCAAATCACAGCAGCGCTTCACTGCTATACACTGATATCCAAGCTCTCTTTTTGGTATGTTGTGAACTAGTTCTCTGTGCTCACAATTTGTTTCGGCAGTTCCCAATATGCGCTGAAATAGATGAAACGTGCTGAATGCGTTAGTGTTTCGTGTGTTTGTGAGCATGGAGGGTGTGTTCCCGATAAGCTGCTCTTGTTTCTGAATCTCTTGTCAGAGTCAGTTGCCTGTTTTGTCAGACAATCACAGATCGCCCCAGTGCTCGGAATTTCCCTGCTCCCTCCCAGCATGCTCAGAGACAGCGGCCGTGGGGTTCCGAATTAAGAAAGTGCTGACAGCCTCTGTGTCTCACCCCAAAACACAAAACTAACCCAGCCCAGTCTAGTCAGAGACATGAAGTAGGAGGAGACAGTTCACAGGTTGAAATATAGACGGGATAAGTTGTAATTCTGAACATGGAGGCTCTGCTTGTTCTGAGCATGCATTTCTGTGCATTTGAGCCAATCACAAATGGCTTATATTCTTTTTGGTAGTTTTTAAGTTAGTTTAGTTTGGTTTTCAGTTTGGAGTTTGGATAGGAGCCTGATCTGCCCAGAGACCGTCTGGGGGCTTCACCAAGATAGACTTTGAATCAAAATCGAGCCTCAGATACTCTACACACTGGGTGTCTGATATGAATTGTGCCTGTAGATGGCCACAACTCTTTCTCCAGTGTGTGCACATGTCCATGTACCATTTTTAATACATATTATGGGAAACAAACTTTCATGTATGAAGCTCAGTCCTTGCTGAATACAAAGCAGCAACTGTGACTGTGAGCCTTTACAGCAAGATAAAGTCACTGGATAGAATAAAGTCTGTGAAGCCCTCATAGTCGGCAGTTTGTCATTTTGCATGTCAGTCAGGCGGCCACATTCGGCCAAAGTGGACGGTTCTTGGCCATGTTGAGGGATAGAACCTACAGCCAGGAGTCTGTGCTGTGAGAATAGGCTCTATGTATAACCATTTGATCATCACTGGTGTGTGAAGATGATATACAGTCCACTGGCACGACACACAGACGAAAAAGAGAAAACAATAAGAAATAAGTAAATAAACTAGGACTGATGGTGGTTGTCAAATCGTCATTGGATCGTCGTGGTTTGGGGATTTGGCTGAAACCTGTTTTCATTGTTTTTCTCCTGACCGCTTCTTTCGCCGCTCCCTCACGACTGCTCTTTTTCAGTGGATTATTTAGTGCTGACTTCCTGTTGACGATGCTTCGTTCTTCCAGGCTCTTAATACTATGATTTTGGTCAACTGTTACTGAATGTTATCTTGAGAAGATGGCAGCTTACATATAAAACCCCTGTTTAATTTCCACATATTGTACTTTCTAACAGCACAGTAACTTCAGCTCCCAAAATGTACCTGTATTTTGTATAACACCCACTTTTAGTTTTGTGTGTTCTATAATTTATTATTTGCACATTTGTCATTGTTTTCTTTTTATTTTAATTGGAATTTATTTTGACATGTTCGCCAGGAGAAGTTCCTTGTCCATTGGACAAACTTTCATTGAGTCGTCTTCGATTAGTTATAGCCCAAGTTAGGAAAGCATGCAACTGAGTTGCATTACAGTTATGTAAGGGGGACAGTTCAGCTTGCAAAGCTAAACTCTGCAGGAAATTAGATCTTCAGCAGGTGGGCTCATTCCATATATGACCCATTACCCTCGAGCTGGCAGACTTCTATCTCTTCTAACTGTTTCACCCTAAATTGACAGACATGTTTAATTAGCTTTGAATGCACACCTTATTTTCATTATTTAAAATTCTAACAGGTAGCACGTTGATTTCATTGTCTGGATAAATGATATGTCTATGCTACATACACAAATTCATTCTTTGTAGCTGCTGTCATTTTGTTGGAACAACCTTTATGGAACACTGAAAAAATCTCTTCAAATTACCAAGAAACTGAAGAATGCGATAGTTTTTGTTGTATAATTGAGACTTTTAGAAATAAGCATGATTAATTGGCAGAAAAGGAAGTAAGTAGCTTTAGCGGTCTTAACATTACTGCTACTGCGTGGCAGAAACTACTGTACTATAAGAGAGAGGAGGGATTTGGGTGTTATAAGGTTCTAAGTGATGTTGAATAGCCTTTGCATCAGTAAAGGTTAGTGGTTGTGCCAGGACATTAATAGTCGAGTTGAATCTCTTCGGGTCCATTCCTGTTAGTGATGGCCAGGCCGGGGGACAATACCCTTTAGTCTGAAGTTTAACAAAGCTGTGGGTCTCCTGTTGTGACCTGCTCTTTAAGACAATGAACTCGCATACCTCTTCCTTTAAAGTGTTCATGCCAGCATTGTTGCATTCCCCAAAAGTTTCCAACCTACAGGAAATCCACTCATCTACAGTAGCTCGTCCACACTGCAACGGCACCGCTGGAACCTAATGTTTGTGCAATATCCTTCATTTTCTTCCATTCACTTTTTTTCTCTGAGGTTCATTTATGATGTCTGTGCCATTTTATATACCAAAAAGTGGCCTATTGGTGTTCTGAAATTCTGTTTTTTCTGTATCCATTACAATTTAGCAACTTATGTGTGTTATTGTGCATTTAAGACAGATATATGATAGTGACCTCAGTTTTGATTGGATTACTCATTCAAAAATTTGCTAGGTTTGTTCTAGCTTCATGGAGAATGTGCAAAACTGCTGTAGGCTGAACACGCAGATATGTGTAAATGCATTCATTCTAATGACATCACAACGCAAGCGAACTGAAAACATAGCTGCCCATACATTGCCCATGTTTTGAAACATTTGCATATGTTATTAAATGGTTTTATTTAAAACAATTCCAATATATAATTAGCATACAGTAAATATTACTGTAACTACTATATAATCAAAAATTCTCAGAAGTTGTTCATTTTACATGCTGCATTGACAAGTCTGCACTACTGAGATTTTTCAGTTTGTTTCTATGTCAAGAAATGTCAACAATGTAGCACAAATATAAGTGTGAAACAAATCATGTCAAATTACGGCATACTTCTGATATTGCTGGTGATAGCTGCAGCTTCAGAGAGTCAACGCATCCCTTCCTTATAAATTCTCCTGATTTAGTTTGTTGACGAAGCTGTCTAGACTCATTGAGCTATTTGGTTCTGACGAGTTTGAGCCGAAAGTGGATTTATAAAGGTCAAAAACGGGGAACATTTCAAAAGCCCAAATGAACTTTTCCCCTGGTGCTGAAGTTCTGTTTTTGTTTTGGACAAGGGCGGCCTCCCCGAGAGACGTCCAGATTTCTTTTGTTTTTGGAAATCTAAAACTAGGACATTATCTAATCTGCTGCATCAACATTTTGGCCCATGATTCGTTCCACATGGGCTGTAGAGGGATTCGCGCATCGTCTATGTTTTCTTCTTCTTCTTTTTTTTTTTGAGTCTCGGCATTTTAGTTAGCAGAGTTTCTAATGGACTTAATAAACACATCATCTTGGCCTTTATCATCAGGACAGGAATAATTTGAGTAGAAACTGTTTCCTAGAAACAGTGCTAATATTTGCTCGGCTTCAGAAGTGAGTAATACATCATTTGTTGATGAAGGGTCTATATTTGCCTGTGTTCCAGATTGGTCATGTATACCTTGTTGCTACACTGGATTTTACCAGTTTATTTTCTCCCACTGTATTTGGTTTAAAGAAAGTCTTCTCCTCTACATGGCGACAGCACCATTAGGGTTTCTGGTGTGAATGAGAGCTAATGCCTTCTTTTTTGCATGAAAAAGCTTTTTGTATATTCCTTTAAACATAAATAACTAATGCCCAAATAAAAGCAGACACCTGTGCATCCAACATTTTATTTGACATCAAGGGAATTAATCTGGAGTTTGAACCCCAAGGCCCACCCCCCTTTCCCAACAGTAACTCTGTCTACTCTTCTGCCTCTACCCAATCCTGATGACCTCATGTACAATTCATTAATAGCTCCCTATTGCTTTTCTATGGAGATTGTACAAGCTGTGTGTGCGCAATTGAATGCCTGTGCTGGCCACTGATGCACACCAAATGCAGTTGAATTCAGTAAAGGGTGTTTACTAACTTATGAACACACAGTGTTTTAGACTACTTGACAATGTTATTTTTAATTTAACCACTACTGAGAACAAACAGCAGAAGAAGACCTGCAGCAGTTCTAGCTCTTGTGTGGTGTCAAGTCAAGCCGGTTCATTGTCATTTCAACCATATGCACAGTAGCTACACAGTGAAATGAAACATTCCTCTAGGACCTAGATGCAACTCCAGAACATAAACAGAACACCACAATGCAGACAGGACAAAAATGCTTAGAGTGCAAAGAGAGCAAGAGAGAGAGAGAGTACAAGAAAGCATATAGAGCAACAATACAACAGGACAGGACAACATTTGGTGTAGTCGACAAAAGCAGCTTTGGTACACGTTTGAAAGAATACACTATTTTGACAGATTCATTTTGACACAATTAGAGACAGGTTGTTGGTTCTGCACCTCCTCTCTATACTCCACATCGTTGTTCCCACTGATCAATGCCACCATAGTCGTGGGGGCCCCTCAGCACTGGAAAGATTAGTGTTCAGGCCCAGCAGTCTCAGCCTCCCACTCAGGTGTTGAGGAATGATGGTGTTAAATGCTGCACTGAAGTCTATGAACAGTATTCTCACTTAAGTGTCCTTTTCATTCAGGTAGATGAGGGCCAGGTGATGGGTGGTGAAATGGCATCATCTGCTTAGTGGTTGGGATGATATGCAAACTACAGGGGTTCCAGTTAGGGGACAGCTGTGCTTTTATGTGCCTCATGACGAGCCTCTCAGAATGATTGGTGTGTGTGCGGTGGGACAGTAGTCATTGAGGCAAGACACTGATGACCTCTTTGGCACAGGGATGATAGCTGTGGCTTTGAAGCACGTTGGAACAGCGCTAATGCTCAGAGGGACATTGAAAATGTCTGGGAGGACATCTGCCAGCTGGTCTGCACATTCTCTGAGTACACGACCGGGCTTGCTGTCTGCTGTAGTGGCCTTCCGTGGGTTGACTCTAAGCAGTTTTTTTATTGACCGGGGAGCAAACAGTGGTTAGTAGGATGGACAGGGTAGCTGGCTAGCACTAGCTTTAAGTTTAGCATGGACCCCCACCTGCTTGTCGCGCTTCTACTTTGTCACGTAGCACTTTCGATGTCCCACCCCTGACCAGCGACACCCGGCAATAGCAAGCTGATGTCACAGAGCTTGTCCAGTAGTCCATTGTTGAGGCAAGTTTCTTGTTGATATCTTAGTTGTAGGAGAGTCTGGCAGTCATAGACGTCAGTCAAGTGAAGGTTGACTACAACTACACTTTTCACTAAATTTTGGCTCCCAGAGAGGCCTCATCATCTTGGCCTTTTTAGGCCGTTTCCAACCCTGCATAGCACCGTTGAGACTGAAGGTCAATTAATCATGACACTAGATGGTAAGATTGGTGCTGGACTCCCACACACAAATGAACACACTTCCTGCTTTATCTTCACTGAACTGATGCTATGTTTTGAGCTCCAGTCTTTCTGTATCAGTGGGAACACTGGCCGTCCTTGGGTATCTCTGACTTTAGACAGAAAATGGTTGTATGTAATAAATGATATTACTGAAATAAGAAGTGTTTTGATTGGCCATGACTTTGGGTGTTTTTTTGTAGAATGTTTCTAAATGGGAGTGATAGAGCAGCCCGGAGCATTTACAGGTGTTATAAATGTTCTTTTGGCAGATTTGGTTTCATTAATGCTTTGTGAGTAATCAGTAATGACACTTTCATAAGAAAATCTGACTCACAAAGTGGAGCATAATGTCGGGTCATAATGACCTCACACATTAGTCAAGGATTGAAAATCATGACGAAAGGTGCAAAGTAAGTTTTTTTTTCTCTCGCTTTCTCTCTTTTTGATCATCTTTCTTCCTCATCTTTCTTCTTTCTCCTCTCCCCATTTCTCTCTCCTGGAACCTGTGCAAACCATTTCTCCAGATCAGTCTGGAGAGTTATTCTTCTGTATAGTGCTGCTGTCCAGAGGCTGTAACTTGCACCTCTTCCATCAAGCCACTTGATAGATAGAAACACACACACACACACACACACACACACACACACACACATAAACACTCTCTCACACATACACAGACACTGAGGGTTCTTTTTTTGAAAAAGAACAGAAATTCCTGTTATTCTATCTCATATTATACCTGTGAAACTAGTGAAACAGCTCTACTTACAGTAAATAATATGGTCTTCTTTGATCCTACTTTTGATATTACAATGCATTTGCTTTGTTGATCATTACAAAAACAGTGAAAAATGTTCATCTTGAAATAATATGATACACAGTGTCTCCAGCATCACTCACACATTACAAACAGGCAAGTAAGTCTCAAGGAAGGTTATCTGTCATTCTTATTTGGATTCAGTCTTGACTCAGACTAACGTCTTTGGTCTTGATTTTGACTTGGCCTCGACTAGTCTTGGACTTTAACTTGACAAAGTGGCCTTGACTACCACAATATAGTAGCAGATCCTTGACGTCTTTGAAGATTATGAGGTGGAGGATCAATGGATTACACTAGTTTGTCCAGCACATCCCACAAATGCTTGAACTGATTGAGATTTGGGAAACTGGAGGCCAAGACGACACTGTGAACACTTTGTCGTGTTCCTCAAATCATTCCTGAACATTTTTTGGGGTGTGGTAGTGTGCATTATTCTGCTGATAGAGGCCATTTCCACTGGCAATATTATTGCAATGAAGGGGTGTGAGCCATCATACCAGGCCCCCGTTTTTGGTTGCCCCATGGTTCTGATTCTCATGGGGCTACATAGCTGTACAGAATGCCGTGCTGACCCCATGAGCAACAAGGTGCAGTGAACTGTGTTTTCTGACTTCATTGTATCATAGCCAGCATGGACATTTTCTGCACATTGTGCTACGGTAACTTTTCTGTAGGATCAGACAAGATGGACTAACCTTTTTCGCTTCACAAATAAAAAAAAACCCCTTAACTTATGTTCATTTACATACTGCTGAAAATTAACCCTGGGTTAGAGGGTCATGATGGATACGTCTTTAAATACATGCATTCAAGCACAAACATATACATACATACATACATACATACTATCACAGTCTCTGTATGAGGGCTGTTCTCAGATTTCACTGCAGAAACTCAGAGTTGTATGGGAGCTAATCCAGTTGTATTAGTTTAGTGGCACTTGCCAGAAACAGCACAGGCAGGATGCTTGTTTGTGAGGTGAGAGGAGAAAGGGGTAGGGCTACAGGAGACGCAAGTGCTTGCATGTCCTACAACCCCGCCCCTTCCTGCCCTCTCATCACTCCATCCATTTACTCTTCCATGCCTCAGAGGCTGGTTTGACACATTAGAACATGTAGGAACCTAGCGCTTATCAGTTTTACCTTCTGTTCTGTTCACTCATATAGAAAGACATAATACGCAGCTCATTGGCTTCTGAGAGCCAACCAGCTAGCTAAATGCAGATTTGACCTAGATGTTGCAGTGCCAGTTAGATTTTACAATAAAAACTTGATACTGAGCTTGATACTGTAGGGTGACCTGGGGGGTGGGGG
>JBBPCX010080763.1:0-28319 GCA_037974365.1 Hydrocynus forskahlii
TATGGAAATGTGCACTTTTAAATCCCAAACTTTTAGAGTTTCCAGATTCTGCAAACCCCCCCCCCCACACACACCCAGACACACACATACACACACATTCACCACCACCCCACCCCCCCACACACACATACACACACTCCCACATACACACACACCCACACTCACACACACACACTCCCCCCACACACACCCACACTCACACATACACACACACCCACACTCACACCCCTCACACACATACACACACACAGCCACACTCACACACACACACACACACACCACACACCCACACTCACACACACACACACAGCCACACTCACAAATACACACACACACATATACACACACACACACACACACACACATGCACCAGTCACAAAGATAATTAACTTTGATAATTTTTTATTAATAATAGTGACGGTCATAATTTCCATTTATGGAAATGTGCACTTTTAAATCCCAAACTTTTAGAGTTTCCAGATTCTGCAAACCCCCCCCCCCACACACACACACACTCTATCATGGACAAACACACACACACACACACACGCGCGCGCGCACACAAACACACACTGTTGCCGAGTGATTAACCATGCCCCATCGCACACAGTAAACTTAGGATGCACAAACACACACAGTCTGTTGCCAAGTCATCGCATGCAGAATCCTCTGAAGGGCTGGAGATCAGCACCCAGTGGAAAACGTATACAGCAGTGAGCAAGTCAGATTTAGCATTAGAGTCAGTAAACATAACAGATTCGCTGGTACAGATGTTTTAGCAGGGAAGGAGCATTAAGAACACACTCTAATCTATAGGCATCTCATGGAGGGGGACAGAGTGAGGTAATAGAGGCTCCCCCTGGAGTCATTTGGGGTTCTGTGCATTACTCATGGGACAATAGTAGTACTCATTTGGCTGGAAGTCCAAGTCTGTTTTATCTGGTGTATTGAGTTATACATCATCTAATTAGTCTTAATCAGCAATTTCAAGTAATTAACAGAAACTTGCACTGTGCTATATGAGAGTGGCCCAGGTTTGCGCCCTTACAGTCAAGACACATTCAGTGTTTTGTATTTAAATTCTTGAATGGCATATATTATAGGTTTTCCCTATATTTCATTTTTAACCACAACTTATAATTGGCTCATGTAATTGAAATCATCATAATTTATTTATGACCATTTTCCAACCTATTTTTACACATATTTTGCAATAGTCTTATAATGTGCAATGTCAGTACTCAGGTCATTTGTGTCACTCCTTATGTACAGTAGTTTCTGTGCAATAGTATTGTCATGTCCAATATCATTATTAATGTTAGCAACTCCAGAACACTATTTGTCTTTCCAGTTAACTACTTCAGCAGTAATTTGATTTATTTATCTATAGTATTTATATCTACCTCTATTACAGACCACAGCATTGTGTGTCCACAGAATAGTGTATTTTAGTGTAATAGTGTAATTTCTGGAGTTTTTTACTGACTTCATACTGTATTTTATATTGTTTATACTGTATTATATACTGACTTTATACTATACTTTATACTATGTTTTATGATCCCTAAAGAACCTTTTAATTAGGTTCTTCAAAAGTACCATGGACTGAAAGATTCTTTAGAGAACAGAAGTGGCATTTCCAAAGTGTAGCTTCAGGTTGTTCGACAAATTCAAGACCATTATGACCTAAAATATATATGATTTGTAATGTTACACAGTTTTCTCATGCATATCATTATAACCTTTTGATGTTTGGCAGAATAAACAGCAGAGTTTTGTTTTCATTCATCTGTGCTCTCTCACTACAAAACCCAGCATGCATTCAAAAAAACATCATACAACCACTGTGAATCCCTGTGGTGCCTCCCAATCCAGCG
The DNA here is from genome assembly GCA_037974365.1 of Hydrocynus forskahlii. NCBI lineage: Eukaryota > Metazoa > Chordata > Actinopteri > Characiformes > Alestidae > Hydrocynus > Hydrocynus forskahlii. Next base: position 1,878 of record JBBPCX010080763.1, read on the forward strand.
AATCTAGCTATATTTTATATTGTTCTTGTTTCTGTGAGTCTGTGCAGTCGCAACATATGCAATTTCCTCCGCAGTTAAAGTTTTCTGATTCTGATTTAAATTTAGTTAAATTCTGATTTAAATTTAGATTCACCGTCTGTATATTCTGGCAGGCAAATGAAGTGTTCTGAAACTTGAATTATGTTTATATACTTTAATAATACCTACGATGAGGAACATTTGGTTTTCTGTGAAATGCACCTTTTAATTACCCTCTAACAGACTTGCTTGTGTAGCTTCTGCCACTGAATGTCACACTTGTATCTAAACAATATGGACCGAAGTATGTCACATAGCTAAAAAGGTCATGACATCTTAGAAAGAATGATCAAAGGAGGATAACCTAGACTCTATGGTCACTGGCAGTATTTCACCCGTGTTTTCGCAGTTAAAATCAAACAGGATGGACAGTTACTGTTTCACGGCCAGACTCGCGTGTCAGGCTGATTTGTGCCCCTCCAAAACCCCGGCTAAATGACCCCCATTTATTACCGCTGCTAACGTCTTTATGCCTGAGGCTGTGAAACCCGGACCCTGTGGAGTCCCCCTCTCCATTCTGAGCCTCAGACACCGAGTCACTGCTTGGCAAACATTTCCCATGCACCCGCCTCTCCGGTTTCAGTGAGGAGGAGAGCAGGTCGGGTTGCAGCCTATGCCACACTATCCATCAGCTTTCTTGCCATTGTGCTTGAAAGGTGTTGTTTTCGTTTGAAATTTGAATCATAGGCAGGTAAAAGGGCTCAAAGTGAAGTCGAAACTACAGTGGCAGGTCCCGAAAAAGAGACAGTGAAGAGGAGGAGACGGGGAGTTTGTTATGTTCACTTTAGACGCTGGGGGTGGGGTGGTAATCCTCTAGTAAAGGAGGTGGCTTTGACTTCAGCTCCAACTACAATGATCTAACCACACAAATACAATACTTAAAAATGAATTCAAATTTAAAATTACATTCCCAGCGAAAACAAACTAAAACAATGAAGAACCCCTTGACAAACACAAACCTATGAAAAACTTATTTAAAATAAAGGCGCCAAAAAGTGCTGCTTGGAGCAACACCAAAGAAGAACCACTTTTGGTTCCCCTAAAGAACATTTTATTTAGGTTCTTCAAAAGTTCTGAAAGGTTCTTTAGAGAACAATAAGCAGCATTTCCAAAGATGGTGGTGCCTCCCAATCTAGCCAGTCTAGCTTCAGATCTGCACAGTACAAAAGTTTAGGCACCCCTGTTAAAATTATGATGGTTATACTAACTTTGACGTATACGAAAAAAAAATATGACCTGTGCACAGAATTTGACCAAACTTAATACAGGTGTCATTTTAACCACAACAGTGCTATAGTGCGACATACCCTGATCTTTACTCAGCACAAAAATGACCCCAAAGACAAGTTTTTCATCCGTTTTCCTGAAGGTTGGGCCCACAGACAAACTTCAGGTTTCTTCAGTGAGAGTGGTCTTGGTCAAGCACTCTCTTTTATCTGCTGTGGTCACTCTCAGCCATCGGCCTCTATTTAATACCCTCATCCTGTCTGTGTACTAAACAGAGCTTTTACTCTTTCTTAATATAGAGTCCATGACTAAGCAGTCAAACAGACTTGTTTTTGAGTCTATTCTTCTGTGTCAAGTAGTGGGTTTAGTAAAAACACTGTCAGGTGCTGTTCGTCATGCAGGTCACATCAGCCTGGATATTTGTTTAACAGATTTTTCGTTTTGCTAGAGACAAGAGAGAGTGCCTAGTCACAGGGCTGACTGTAGACTATATATTATTTAATTTTGTAACTATTTATTATTTATTAAAGGCTATTTATGATTTGAGCTGGCTGAAAAAGTTCAATTCAGAAAGGAGCAAACCCCAGAAGACACAGATCAAAATCCCAAAACAATTCAGCTTCTATGACCATATTGTGGATTACTATTGTTTTACTACTGTCAGTTTGGTCAACAGTTGAGTGTCTTATGGGTCTATGGTTAACTTGGGGTCGAGGAGGCCAGTGTAGTTTTCTCACCCAAAACTTCAGAATCAGTTTTATTCTGTCCATCCACAGTAGGGATGGACATTTTTGCAAATATCAGCATTTGCAAACCAGTAATATTCTTAAATTCCAATGAGAAAATATTGTATATTGTTATGAATAAAAAAGTTTAGCTGAATCGAAGTCTGTATCCATCTGTATCTATTATTACGTCTCTGTGTTGTAGGTATGTATGAATTAACAAATTACGCGGTGTTTAAAATGAACCGAATTGTCATATTTTGGTTTATATTGTCGGAACCAGGCTTCACGATACCTATAACATAAATATAGCCACGTTATTTACTATCCAACGCCACCAGTGAACCTACACGTGTCTTCTGATGTTTTATATGTAGTGCTGATTATGGTAAAATACTGGTAAAAACTGTTTAGGCACTATATTACCTCACAAGCCCCAGCATGTACCCCTCCACGATTAAAGTGTTATTCTGTCCATCCCTACTGTGGATGGACAGAATAAAACTGATTCTGAAGTTTTGGGTGAGAAAACTACACTGGCCTCCTAGTAAATAAAGTGGCTATATTTATGTTATAGGTATCGTGAAGCCTGGTTCCGACAATATAAACCAAAATTCATTTTAAACACCGCGTAATTTGTTAATTCATACATACCTACAACACAGAGACGTAATAATAGATACAGATGGATACAGACTTCGATTCAGCTAAACTTTTTTATTCATAACAATATACAATATTTTCTCATTGGAATTTAAGAATATTACTGGTTTGCAAATGCTGATATTTGCAAAAATGTCCATCCCTACTGTGGATGGACAGAATAAAACTGATTCTGAAGTTTTGGGTGAGAAAACTACACTGGCCTCCTCGACGCCAATTAACCATAGACCCATAAGACACTCAACTGTTGACCAAACTGACTCCACTGTTATAACGTTTTGCTGTTGCACCACAGCTCTGGCCCGGCAAGTGTGAGTAACACTTTGGTGTGTGTGTGTGTTTGTGTGTGTGAAGTGACACCTGAGCTCTAGGAGTGCCTGAGGAGGTGAAATTCACACCCTGCCCCCTCCTCGACATCCCCTACTACTCTCACCCCTCCCTCCTGTGACTAGTGCTTCGAAGGAGAATCTGCACCTGACCAAAAAGGCCCCCTAAACCTCTTGTTCTTGTCTGAGCAGAACGGTCGTTACAGGAGACGCTAAATCCTCCTAGACATTCTCTCATATTTGTACTGCTCTTGTTTTACAAGGAGGAAGTGTATTATTTCCCTGTTGGGGAATGTTAAAACTGCTAATGTTTGTGAATGAAACTCAAATACCTGTTAGAGCGGTTTCATTCAGAGGATAGAAAAATCTTTAAATATTCCAGTTCCTTCCACTCGACTCAAACCTACAAAGCAAATGATAACACAGCTCAGCTTGAGAATGATAGACTACCCAACTCAAAATTCTGTTAAAGTTCTTAGTAGCTCAAGAGACCTTGCGTTTCAGCACCAGCGACCTTAGTGTCAATCAATAAATGCCATTGCTCTATCTGGGTGGGACGGGTGGTCCGCCCTCTCCCCTCATCACTAGTCCCTAGAGTGATGCATCACTAGAGTGATGCAAGTCAGTGTGGGTCTCTGTTACCAAATGTAACAGAATTGGCAGTTGGTGTTCTCCTCCAAGTATGTTGAGCCATCCTGCGATGCTGCATCACACCTAAGGAAATTCTAAGACAATTTAGGGGCTCCCCATTGGTGCAATAGTCTAAGGGTAAGGAGGCATTTACAATCATCGGGTTCACAGGCAAGTGCCTTACCACCTGACCCAGTCTACAAGTTTTCTTAAGGTTTTACTCACTTTCGTTCTCCTCACTCAGTAAACATACACTACTTACACCAGAACAACCATCTCCAGTTATTTCTCGCCAATGGCATTTTATGGGCACACATCATTAACACATATTTTTATTAATATTTTTTAAATGAATGGACTTGTTTAAACTAAACAGAATGCAGACAATATTATGATGTACACTTTACATCATTATAAATATCCGTGAGGTGAAAATGAAGGGTCTCTAACCTCGAACTGAGACTCCTCATATACACAATGTATGTAACCCTATCTTTTGACCTTACATCTCACTGGTGATCCTGGGCATTCATATTGTTTTCTGTCACTTTTCATTTCCCAGAGCCTGCCCATACTGGCCATAGTAAAATAGATAAGCAGGAATGGGAGCTACCGAGTTTTCAGTCACTATTTGAAAGAAGCCCTATGCTGCCCTTATTGTTGGATGTGCTAGATGTCACTGCGACAGTTTCAATGCCAGAAGTTAAATTCATAAGCATTGGAAACACTTATTACTGACTTTTTCATCAAAGTAATGTGTTTGCCTGCTTAAAATAGAAGTTTGTGAAATAATAATCTTTTTAGGCTTTGTTGGCCTTCCTTTACATATTTTTACATAACACATTGACATTATGTTCTTTACATATCAAAATGAATATGAAAACTGTATAGAGATGCCACAGAGGAGAGTACAGCTCAGTGTTAAAGTAAGAGTTTTATATCAACATCATAACCTTAAATAACTTAATCCGCTGCCACTGATGTTCTTCCTGCTTGAATTAATTTATAGGATCTCTTTGAGAACTTGGGGCTATTTGCTAAGCTCTGTCTCTGCGGGGCGCAAACTATGCCAAGTTGTCTGCTTTAAACACACTGTATCCACCCGCTGTGAATGAACTGTTCAAACAGGCCTTCCTCCTTCTGAGAAGGAATGGCTGTTTAAAAGACTAACACCCACTCTTCCCCAGACAGCATAGAGCCACTTCAGGCAAAGGTGAGCCAACAACATAAGCGTACTTATGTACAGTGTTGTACCTTCTACATCTTAAATCTTATAAATCATTGAGAGACATGAAGTAACAATGGTCAAAAACCTTTTTTCCAAGGTGGCTTCTGCCTGAAAGATCACAGAGCTCATAGACAAGTGAAAGTGATCACGTGACAAAAATGATCAGATCATCGCTGAGTTTGGCGAGAAGCAGTGGGTAGTTCAGCCTACAATTTTCAGAGGAAAGAAAAATGAAACATGTATGACGATAATAGTCTCATAATAGGGGTCAGCAGATATTTGCCTACAAAAAATATTGCCATCAGAAAGATGTTTAGATTTGGCAGAATCACTGTGCTAAAACATCAGAGTTTTATTAATTGTGTCGTATTTGAACCCTCTAAAAATAAGAATGCAATTTTTTTTGTAATGCAAATCCTGGTGGATCTGAATCCCAATTTCAACATTTTATAATCAGCACATCATGACATAATAAACATCTGATATCAACATTTGCCCAAAATTCCCACATCAATGCATCCAAAATAAAATAATACAGAAACAAATATTAAAAATGACAAGACCCCTGGGATTATTCCTTTCCGATTAACAGTATTTCTCAGCGGTTATAAGGCAATTTCCTCCAGGATCAATAAAGTTTCTAAAGATTCTGATTCTGATTTAAGAGGTCACAAACATATACACTACCACAAAATATTTATAATTGATTTAGAAAACAACTTTCCAAACTTAAGACCAGAGTGGTCTAAGCAACAAGAAACAACGTTTTTACTATTAGCACTTAAAAACACTTCAGAAACAAAAGGGACAGGAGGGCACTCTAAATCATGGTGGTCTGATTGCTAATCAGAGGATTATCCAAAGTCAGCAGCAGAGCCTAACATCTGTTACTCCAGTGCCACCCCCAGAGGATAACACTTTAGTGTAGTCACTGCTTCAATAAGTCTCATTCAGCTCATGACAGCTAGATAATTAGATGATGGATTGGTGGTGGGTCAGAGAGGAGACAATCTAAAACTGTACTGTTAAGGGAACCTCTACATCTGTTTATTACAGCTTTTTCCATCATCCACCCCCTCTTTGATTTAGGGATAGATTCACAGATAAGCAAACAGCCACAACACCACAAAATGAGGTTAGAACATTAACATCAGACACTTATATATATATATATATATAAATAGTTAGTACTGTTCAAAAGTATTGAGTCACCAGTTTCTTTATATTTTGCTTTGAATCACCTTGTTGGTGCAAAAACACTATTTGGTGTCTTTTCGTTGGCATAGTAAGTCGATTAAATGAAAGAAATGGGAACAAATATTTTACTGAGACAGGCTGCAAAGTGCCTAAAGATACATGGTGCCTGCATAAAGATGTTTCAACCACTCAGCATTCAGCACCACCAGTATATTGATCACGGTTTCTTCACTGGTTCAGGACTTGGATGTACTGTTAGATGTGCTTGTTATGCTTGAATGATTAATCTTAACAAACAAAAATAATTCCGCTGATATTGGTCAGGTTCAGGGACTGAACTGAAAATGAGAGTCTTGGAAAGTCCTTCAGGAGGCCTGGAGAACTATTACTGAAGACTACATAAATACAAGAATGATAGTACTGTATATAAACACCTACACTTTCTCATATGGCTGTGAGTAAACTGTTTATTTGTAAAAGGTAAAGTCTGTTGAAGGCATTCCATTTTACAATGTAGCTGTTATAAAGATTTAGCCACATCAGCATTGGCTGGATGAGCCCTTTAACGCTTCTTGTCCAATCAGCTGGCATGTCTGTAGCCGTCATGGCTACAGTAGGACGGACAGGTGCACAGCATCTAAATGCTACGTATGCAGAGGGCATGAAGGCAAGCAAAAGTCTCGCGAAAGGTTGCGGGGTTAAATCCCGCAAAAATCCCAGCAGCCTCCCACGTTACCACGGCAGCCATTCCACCCCTTCCACATTAGAGCCTTTGTCTGGGCCTTTTTAAGGACAGCTGGAAAGAATAAGGTAGTCCTGGGCCTATTGAGCGACTCCTTTCCCCATAGACGGCCTTTGTGCTGCAGCCCCAGAGCAGACAATAGGGAATGATGCAATGAGATGGAAGAAAAGAGAGCAGGTCCCGCCGGACCCACGCGAGCATACAGCAAGCACACAACCTGCCTCTGACACACCGCTGAAGTGACCAAGGAAACAACGCTTGGACTCCAAACATGTCTTGGCTGGACAACTGGGGTCAATGAAAAATTATGTCCATTTGATTTTTCGCCACAACTTTACTGAAACTAGTTAAAGCATTGTCAATTATGCAGAGACTCACCCCCATAGTTGGGGTGCATGTGCAAAAGTTTGAGATGGCCACTGAAGTCCGTAATAAATTACTGTTTATTCTTGTGTTTTTCCCAAATTCTACAGCATTTCCATCAACCATTCCCATCTTTTGAATGGGGATAGATTCACAGATATGTGAATACCCACCCCAATGACGCTAGAAGCAAACAATAATATTGCACAAAACACCACCAGTATACTGATCACCGCCTGATCATCTGAAATCATCTGCACCTGTTCCTTCACTGGTTCAGGTCTTAAGTTAGATGGTCTTTGCTCTGCTTGAATGATTCAAAAAATAGGTCACTGTGTGGCTTAACAAACAAAAAAAACATTCCTCTGAACCTGATCAGGTACAGGGACTGGACTGAAGACTAGGTATGGACTTACAGGTATGTAACAGGCTGCAAAGTGCCTAAAGATACAAGGTATCTAGATAAAGGTGTTCCAACCACTCAGTATTCAGCAACTAATTACCGTCCTGATCATCAAAACTGTCAAAACTTACTCTAACATGGGAAGCTGCCGAGATTTTTCGCCAAAGCATTCCTTTAACTAGTTAAAGCGTTTGCAAAATGAGCCGAGGCTGACCTTCATAGTTTGGATGCACTCGTGGAGCATATGATCCAAATTTGATGAGGACTGGGATGTCGTAGCCCTGGCGGACCCATTCCACCACATGCAGGGGGGCCGAGGATCCTTCAGCTGGAGCCAGGCTGCATTTCAATAAAGCTGAACCACCCTGTTTCCCCAGCACTGTCGGACCTGCACCGCCAGCTACACCTAAGACGGCCAAGAGAAAGAGATTAGTACAACACTGATTGCAAAAACAAACCATATTCTACAAAATTACTGCAGACATTACAAAATCACATTTAATAGTATAGCAAAATGCAGTGAAAATCTATCTTTTATCTGATGTGTATATAACAAACTCATAAGCCAATTTCTGAGTGTGTTTGTACTCACCCAATAAGCAGATCAAAGCAATACTGAGCGCAAGCGGACGAAGCCCCTTCAGCGCCATGGCAGACAATTAAACAGCCTCACACATCTCATCCCTGCAAAAAACAGCATCCAGATCAAATAAATGTTCTTAATCAGACCAACTGGCAATTAATGAGCTCCTCCAGAATCAGAAGTTGGTACAGTCCGTCAATACTATTAAGCTTGTTGAAACAAGTTTACAGAATTTTCTACAGGTGCACTGTTAAACTGATATCCATTATTTTTAATGTATGAGTTTGCCAGTGATGATATATGAACACTTACTAGATGTAGAAATTGGAACAACATCTAACCCCAAAAAATGCAGATGCACGGCATTCCCTCAACCCCCTGGGACTCCCTTCTGGAGAACAATAAATGACGTTTTCACATGATGTCTCAATGTTTTGTACCAAATTATGGAGAGTAGTATCAATAAGAGTACTGATAAGTATCTACCAATATCAGAATCATTAAAATCACCATCCAAGCCAAGACATGCTTGGTGTCTGAGGGCTGCTTCTTTATTTTGCCATGTAGCTAACTAGTAGTGGAAGCACCAGTTGGGACTGTTCACGCCTAAATAATCCCACACTTGCCTCAAATTGCATTGTAGCTCAAACATACTTGCTCAGGTTGTTTCTGACCCTTTATGTCAAACTATTATGTAGAAAAAAAGTCCCTAGGTACGTAGCATGACTAAAAACAATAGTAACAGCTTTCCATATGTCCTGAATAAAGCCCATGCAGTTTGAATGCAATTATTTGAATGCTGACTAAGCTTCTTTCAGATCCTCAGTTCTATTTCCCGAAACCTGTAGGTCAACCAGCCAACAACATTACTCTTTCCTTCTTTCTCATTTTATCCAAATGGTTTGTACTGAAATGCGTAATAGCTTTTGTGCTACTTAATTCATCTGTGAATAAATATATGACAATAACACAACTACTGCCAAAATGTTCACTCTGCAACGGTTCAAGAAAGCAGTGGTTCTACATACAACCAAGGACACTCAAAGGAACATATGACTGCATAAATGGTTCTTTTCCTGGTTAAATTGTTCTTCACGCTCTTTCCTTCTTTCTGTCTCACTCTGTTCACTGGGCAGGAGCTATAATGTACACAGCCACACTTACAAGGCTTATTGTACCTGGATCGAAGGCAGTAATCTCAGTTAGAGTGCATGTTAAGCCCATTTGCGTATCCAAACTCCCTGGCTAAGTCCAAAATGCTGTGTAAAAGGAAGCACTGTGAACGCTATAAGCTGGCAAGAATCGGCAGTTGAAAGCAGAGATCAGCATGTGATGCCCAGTGACTCAGAGTTCTTTAAGTCAATAATACTACAGCTCCTATTCAGCCAGCCATAGAAAAGCAGCTGGGTGTGCTTACTGATTATGTTTCATGCGATTTCAGATCTACATGTATTGCACACAATTACATGAATAAAACTTTCAGTTTGATATTAAATTGTCCTTCTTCTGAAATGCATAATAGCTTTTATGCTACATAATTGTACTGTGGACCTCATCTCATGAATACACTACAGTAACTCAACTACTCCCAAAAGTATCACTCTAAAACAGTTCTTCTTTCACAAAGCAATGGTTCTACATTCTACCAGGAACATTCAAAGGAACGTTTGAATGCATAAATTGTTTCTTGGTTAAATAGTTCTTTTCTATGAAGGAAAACCTGTTGTAAATGCTTCTTAAAAGAAACTTTATTAAATGGTTCGAGATAGCACCAAAAAGTGTTCGGCTACTGATACAAGCCTAATAACTTGGTATGGTATAAATGCTTTCTAAAAGAACTTGGTTCTAACCTTCTATGGCATGGTGTTGCCTTCAAGCAACAAACCATTTATTTGGCCAAAACACTGCCCCTTTAATTTAAAAAAAATAAAACATCACATTAAAAGTCTGATGATAAGTCTGGGACTAATGAAATTTGTGGTGGGCGCAGGTTTGACCTTTCGTCTGGGGATGGAACAGTCCTTTATGAGACCATAGCAGGGTTGGACACACTGCTAGCAGAAGGTAAAATAAATGTCACTTTTTAACATGTTTAAATTGAAATCATTTTGTATAAGAAATATCTGTGATGCACATGAATATGCGAAGAAGCATATCTGATAGAGTAAAGACACTTTTTGACTTTATTTATATACTAAAATTGTTGTTTTTCATTTGTTGTCTCAGGGCAACATTGTGCAGTAAGACCACATTTGTTTGAACAATAACGTGCTCATGGATGGAGATGCATAGTTATCACTGTAATATATATAATATTTTTTGCTGATCTACTATTACTCACAGGAAATGGATGCAAGAACATTTTATGGGTGTAAGGAAAATGATCGAGCAGTTCCTTCCCCCCAAGCCCCCCTACCAGATTTTGGTTTGTTGCAAGCAATAAATACATTAGAAGAAGTTTTACAAAAACAACAACAATTTCAACAAGTTTTATTTGAACAAAGATCAGTGGAGAAGAGGATCAAGTACACTCATTCCAGTCCCTGATGTGCGTTTGGATGCCACAGCCCTCTGGACGATCGTGGATGAAAAGAAAGAGAGATGCAAGGTACCAGGATGCAAAGGTACAATGTGACGTCCAGCTGTTTCACATCAACCAGCAACTGCTTCCTCAATCTCCATACAGAATAATCCAGACCGTGCTTTGTAAAGACACACCAATTCAATCAGTTCCCCACAGACACACATTCAGAAACACAAACACACAGTGCAGTTAATCTGTGACCCACAGATTGATAAAACAGATGTTTTTTGACATAAAACTTGTTGACAGATGTTTGTTGACATAAAACCTGTTGAAATTGTTGTTGCAATAAAACTTCTAATGTATTTATTGCCTCTTTCCACATATTATATAATATAAAAACCTTGGTGTTTTAGTACCCTTGTAGCATCTTGTTGCCCTAAGGCAACAAACCAAAATCTGGAAGGGGGCGTTGGGAGGGACACATTTTATGATTTATATAATATCAAGGACCCCCAAGCTGCCAAAAACTAGGGTGAAATTTTTTTTTCCTCTTAAAATAAAAATTCATGCCACAGAGGGCTACAACTAAATGGTTCTAGATGCTGAAACAAGTCAAATATCATTTCTGGTTACAAAATAGAACCACTTTTGCCAAGAGTACAATATGCAGTTAATAGAAATGGTTCTATGCATGACGCCAGAGAAGAAATACTTTTGGCTCCCCAGAGAACCATTCAATACAACATTCCTCAGAGAACCATTATTGTAAATGAAGAACGTTTATGAGGTTAAGGAACCCTTAAATTGGTATAGAACATTTACACTATGCTCTTAAAACCTTTACAAAGTTTCTTGCAAATGCCAAAACATGCATGTCTCTTTTCCAAAAATGGTCCTTCAAAGAACCAAAGTAGTTCTTTTATCACCTGACATTTTTTGTGTCCTCAGGGATCCAAAAGAATTATCTGAATCATCCATGTTTTTAAGGGAGTTTTGGCAGACATTTGAAACAATGAACATGACTCATCAAATGTTCTAGGAATAGTTCCTCAAGGTCCTGAAGACAAGATTTTGAAGATAAATAGCTCAATAACTCATCCTTTCTTATCCTGCCATGATCGGGAGCTCAGAATGAGTGTGTGCCGTAGCTATATAAGGGATAAGACTGTTTTTAGCTGTCCAAACACATCCCTGGAGCCTGAGTCCTGTCCCACTGCATGACACTAATGCCGGCTTAGTGCTTTCAGCGATTACTGAGGAGCACAGAGTGAGAAGACTATTATTAACAGCTCCTGAAATGGACAAATCTAGGCACCAGGCACATTTCTGTTCCCGCAGTTGATGCCATTTGGCTTGATGCATTGGTTTTGCTTCAAGCCTGACAATGCATTTGTAAAACACAAGAAAGAAGAAGTGCAAACAAGCAGGGTTACACACCAAAGGTATAATCCAGTGGTGTTATTAAAGGAGTTTTTACTTTTTAGTAAAGAAGAACCATGAAGGTCTATTGTTATGAAGTTATAAAGATCTGAACTGCAAAATATGTAAATTTGCCATAAAAGCCTGTGGCACACACACAAACAGTGCAAACTTTGTTCCTGTTAGGTGGCTTATGGGCTTTTGCTTGATCTTGCACAGTACACAGTCATCAAACAGACTGTGTTTGCTTGTAGGACTTTGGCCTTAAATGCTGCTGTAAAGTCCGTAGCTCTGCATGTAGATGTCAGTGCAATGACATCTTCAAAGCATGCAGTACTTGCCCAGGATCTAAAGTGTGTAAAGTGAAATTTGAAAACAAGTCTGTGCCAGGATTTGTATTCACCGGTTGATTTCACTTATTAAAGGTATAGTTTGATGAAAAATCCATTGTACAAAATTTTCCTCCAACATAGACATAAGGAGTCAGCAATTATATGGTGTCCAAAATGTGTATCTTTGGTTTAGAACTGATGATGGCAAACAGAAGAACTCAACAGTCCCAAACTGTTCATATAAAAATACAACATCAAACGTTCTCTCCCACTGAAACCACATCCAGCTATTCTTTAAAGTGGCACTGACTTGTTCATGTGGTTTAAAACCCAGCATGACCTGCTATGAACTATAAACCACATCAACAAGTCTGCTTTAAGATCTGGGCGTAGTGGGATCTGGGTTTGGAAAAAAGTTTTGGTAATGTATTTTTACAAAAAAACTATTCAGGCTATTTGGGTGGCTATCGAGTCCCAGCATTTGTTAGCAACATTAGCCTCACAGCCTTCTAAACTAAAGAAGTGACATTTGAACAAACGTCTTCACAATGTGAAAAATTGTGGAACAGTGGATTTTTCACCGTACTATTTCTTTGATTCTACTTGTTGGGCTAATCATCACATTAGCCTGGGGAGTATGTTTGCTTTCCTAACCACCTAATATTCAGGCATTTTATTCAGTTCATTTAGAGACTTGTTATTCTGAAATGTCTATAAATTATTCAGCAACGACAATGAATTATTTAGTATTTACTATAAATTATACAGTGGCTTATGAAACTAAAAAGTTGAATCCTGAATACATTTTTTCAAGGTGTCTTTGGTAAATGCGATAGTATATATAGAAGCACACTATTAGCACTGCTGAATAGTTATTTTCTATGAAGAACATGTTGTGTATGGCTCTTTAAATTGTTCCAAATAACACCAAATAATGTCCATTATTGTTTTGAGCTGGGCCCATATGGATAGAGCCTGATGAAAAATGCTAACAATGCTAACAATGCTAATCAAATCTAGTAGCCATTGTAAGACAAACTAGCCTCATTTCACATGTATAATAGCCTTTGTGGACAAGTTTTCTCTTTCCTTTAGTCTCGACTGTATGTTAACATGAAATAACTAGTGTGAATGTAGACAGGGTTTGTCTTAGCATCCATTACTACATGAAGGACATCATAGCTGAAGGAATGAGCTACACTAATGATGCTAATCGATAAGTATTTGTTCGGGAAAAGTGTTTATCATTAATAATAGTGTTTTATGCCTCTGGAAGGAGGTAATTTTGACCTCAGAAACAGCCTTGAGCTATCATTAGGAAAGCCTCTATAAAAACACAAAAGGGAGTGCTGTGAGAAGCAGCAGGGCGCTAAAGCAATAAAGTAATAAAACACAGCTAAGTACGAGGTACACTTGAAAGAAAAGCTGCACGAGACATCGGAAAAGACAAAGCAAACACGGGCATGCCTTCTCTAGGTCATCTGAAGCTGGTCTCACCATGGCAACCTATGGGATTCGCGTTTACCCGTAAACACGTCAAATGCTGAGCACGTTAGCATTAGCTGTCAGCCATGAAAGGAGGAAACAGACGGGTGAGTGGTGGCTGCTAGCCCCCACAGGGGTCAAGAACAGATTCGCTGATGACGTGACCATAGATTTAATCAGCCAAATGGGCAAAGCATTGATTTTCAGAAGCCAGGGACACTAACCCATTTACCTTCTCTGCAGTTGCCCTTTCATGGCCCAAACAGATGCTACAGACAGATGTACCTAAGAAACCTCTACAGAAGTAACATATTTACTTATTGCCCACTCTCTGGCCCTGTTTCCACTTGATTTTAAAATGCATCAATGAGATCACAGGTGGTCAGAGCTCAATACAAGTGTAAACAACCACCAAGACACAATGTGATCCAGTCTCTGAAACCACTTGCCAAGGTGGTATTGGATGCATGTAACCCCATATCTTTTGCAGTGTATACACTGATGCATCTTTGTATATAGGAAAATATGATGTAACAGTGCGCCAATGCTAGAAAAAATGTAAAGGAGCAGCATTAAATAAAAAGCCAATGCACCATATAGCCAAGTAAGTCAGCAAGTAGAAAGGACAGTAAGTCAGCAAGTAGAAAGGACTGGACAGATTACTGTTATGATGAGGTGGGCAAAGTGCTGCATTATCAATTGTTTTGTCCAGCAGAAGGAGATTTATTGGAAATCACTGTTGACAGCGACATCTCAATAAAGGGATGATACAGGTTTGACCTTTATAACTACACTATGGTCATTCTGTGTCACAATATGTTGTAATTGTGAGTGTTTGGCTGCTGTGAGCAGAGATGTTTGCACTGTTGTAAGATAAAACCGAGCAGAAGTAACATCTGAATGTAAGGGGTCAGTTGGACACCTTGGAAACGTATAACAGACACAGGTGTAAATGGCGATGTCTCGGCTGTCTCACTTGTGGTCCAGGTGCCTAAGACAACTCTGTCACAGAGATCTGAGCAAGATTTGATTCAGATTTGAACAACCGAAGAAAGTTTAACATGGTTTCCACAACAGGGTACAATACTGACACTCTACTGACAAAGATTTCACACAACATTTTCATTTAGAATAGGTGAGATTAATTTCCCCCCAGTCACATGAAGAGGAAGCCCTAGTCCACCCACAGGCACGCAACACTGAAGACACTACAACCACATGCAAATCCTGCTAGGAGATTCCAAACACAAACAAGTCAACCATGACAGAGATAGGTCAAACAGATAGACTAAGATAGACCCCCCAGTATGTAGACCCTAGTTATTTCTTGCCTTCAGTTGCATGTAGACATTCAAGGTCCAGAGGTGTGAAAAACCCTGAAACTGGGTAAACTGCATCAAGCGTGGACTGCAATAGGTGATAATAACATTAATAAAGTATGCACTCATTTTCTTGTGTTTATTCTAGGTTTATTTTCTTCTTCTACTTCTACTTTTGACTTTCGCCACTGCGGAGGAACAGACTACATTTCCTTCTCTGCTCTGCATCTACCTCTCTCTTACCAACTGCCTGCATGTCCTCCCTCACCACATCCATAAACCTCCTACTAGGCCTTCCTATTCTCCTCTTCCCTGCAGCTCCATCCTCGGCATCCTTCTCCCAACACACTCAGAGTCTCTTCTCAGCATCCCTGACTTTTCCTCCAGACGGTCCAACTTGAGCTGTCCCTCTAATAAACTCGTTCCTGATCTTGTCCATCCTCGTCACTCCCAATGCAAATCTTAACATTTTCAGCTCCGCCACCTCCAGCTCTGCTTCCTGTCTTTTCGTCAGTGCCACTGTCTCCAAACCATCAAACCAGACAACACAGCTGGTCTCACTACTGTTTTGTACACTTTCCCTTTCACTCTTGCTGGCACTTGCCTGTCACAAATCACTCCTGCCACTCTTCTCCAAATCTAGTAATCCCCCCAAAACAAATATTGTTTTTAATTGTCTTTTTTTCCACTGGTCCCTTTTCTGTTCAGATATAAATTAATCAAATTCAATTTAATGAAATCAAACTAAATCCAGGTGAAACTGAATTCTATTTCACTGAATCATCTCTTAAAGAATTGTCATCAAGTCAGTGTGAAGTCTAAGGTCCACCTGCCCACTGGGATTACTCATCAGAACTACTCAGGTGGCTGGAGGCCATTATCATTTCAAGGAAGTGACTGGTCTTCGAGTGTGTGTGTACCAAGGTGTGTTTTGTTTATGAGAAGTATGTGAGATATGAACAGTTTATCGCGAGTCACTTCACTTAATACAGCATGTTCTGAATGTATCCGAATTAATGGATAAACCCAAGGGGGAAAGGACCGTAAAGCATGGCTGAAAAAGAATGAGAAATACTGCAAACTGAGGCAAGATGGGCCGAGTGTCCCAGCAGTTCATCGTAACACCGGACTAAAGTGTCTCTAATGGTTAAAGCGAGTGTAAGTCTGAGGTGATTTTGTGCAAATTGCCCCATATCTAAAACTGCACAAAAAGAAACTCCAGTTCACCACAAATAATCAGAAGAGTTATCTTCACTAGCATTAAGTATTATAAGAGATTCAGCCAAACAAAAAAGATCTTCATTCTGCTATGTTCAGGATGCTGATAAATTTCTGTAAAGTTGAGAGCAAAAAGACCATCAAATAATTTTGACTGTAGATGCATTTTCTGATCTGATACAGGCTGTTGGCATTGTACTAAAATCAGAATATATATACACACACAACTGAACAGACAAAAATGTACATTTTTGATGAATTAGTAAATTAAATTCATTTACTCAAATTCAAATTGTTCAATGCTGCCATGATTTAAATTCTGCCATAAATATTACTCATTGATTGCTATATAACTAGTATTGGCCAACATTAAAGGTTTTATTATCAGTATCAGAAAAGAAAAGTGGTATCGTGCCACCTGTATTTTTTATCCTGGTGCTGAATGCATTTTAACGACTGGAGCTGTTCAGAGGCCTCCACAGCATCTGAGTTTTGGTTTGTCTAGTGGTCTGTTCCAATATAATTACTCCTTTTCTTATCAGGTTATGTTTTGACCTTTTGAGTAGTGAGTGCTATATTTACTTAAAACAGAGACCTGTAGTCTTACACCTTGTGACTCAGCGTAGCATCAGCAATGAGTCACAGCAGGTTTTAAGCGGTTTTGGCCATTGATACACCTGCATCTCCAAAGTAGAGGCACTTGACTACTTGGAATGCCATCACCAGATCCACTCCACTCCTACTGAATACAAACCAACGCACCATCTAGATAGAAACTAATCAGGCCACTAATCAGGCATTAAAATGCATTCTGGCCAGGGATCAAAACTAGAGGTGTCACGATATCACCACAATACCGATAATGAAACCTTTATTTCAGGCTGATGTTTTAACACTGATGTGCCAATATTTCATGAATTACTAGAGAAACATCACTGACTGGTTCGTCATTCGTATTAGGAGTAAAAGAACGAAAACATCAGTATGTCATATTCTGGACGCTAACCCTGAGAAAAATAAGGGCTGATTTAAGCTGCTTTGGGATGATCTAGCACACTGGAATGATCCTGGATTTTCTAGGGGTGTTTTAAAGCCCCCTCTGGACTGAGTGGGCTTTGGCCCACATAGAGTTTACTTCTATTCACAAAAGCATCATTATCATCAATACATATACAAACTATACACACATACTATCAACATTCATTCATTCATTTTCTGTAGCCATTTTCTGTAATCCTTACTAGGGTCGCGGGTACCCAGAGCCTATCCTGGGGTCTACGGGCGTGACGCAGAGGCACCAGCCCACTGCAGAGGGCACACACACACACACACACACACACACACACACACACACCCCATTCTCTCACACACTCACATCTACGGTCAATTTTGAATCCCCAATTCACCTGACACACATGTCTTTGGACTATGGGACCACGCCACCACGAGGGGAACATGCAATCTCCACACATGCAAGTCCAGGCCCCGGATTCAAACCCCCAACCTTGGAGGTGTGAGGCAACAGTGCTACCTATAACAACATATATCTATCGTTCCATCTCTGTTTTACGCAGGCGTGCACAAGCATTTTTGCCATAATCTACTTTGCCACCTTTTAGTCAAACTGGCCTGGGCCTTTCATAATCTGTTTTTTTGGGCGAGGCCCATGCAGCCGAGGAGATCCACAATTTTGGCAGACTGATACGGTTCCCAAAGACAGATACGGTTCCCAAAACATTATGTTACTCAGGACTGAGAACAGGCAGTAGTGGAAAGTCACCAGATCTAGACAGCATCTAATATCTTATATACAGTCTGAAAAAGATCTTATATACAGTCCTTTGGCATAAGCAATGCAGAAAAACCCTCAAAAGTACATTGTGGTCCTTAAGGTCCATTCACTTTTCCAGAAGAAAATCAGAACCAGCATCAGAATCAGAAAACTTTACTGGTCCCAGAGGAAACTGCTTGTGTTACTACTGCACAGACATACAGACACACAAAGACAAAATTAATATAAAATATAGTATAATGTCAAAATAAAACTCTCAAGAAAATACTCTGAAAATGCTCTGTACTGAATACACTATGTTATATACTATGAAAGGAACATACCTTTCATAACATAAAATAATAAGAAGAGGCAGGACAGGGTCTATAAAGTCAGCACAGATTAATGATGTAACTGCAATGAAATATGGTCCAGTTATGATCCCAAACTAAAAGACTGCCCTTAAGGGCACCACTCCAGCGACAGTGTTTGTACTCTTAAAAAGTCCACCTTCATCCAGTACTAGTTTCCTGTAAAAGACGACATTTAACAGGGAAAAAACTCTCCGTTGGTAAACTGTAGAAAGGGACTGTAATATTGCAAAAATGGAACACTGAAACATTTGAGGACATTTTTGACAATATTTTGCTTTTCTTAGGTTTGTGGAACTTTAAACGGATGGAACCCACCAACAAAACATCAGAGTCACATACTTCGTAACTCAAAACTTAACACTTAAAGCAAAGAACAAGAGCATAAAATGTATACAAATAAATGAACAAAATAAGTTAATGGTGTAACAGACTGCCCTCTGATCATCTACACTCAACAAGGGTTCTTTAAACCACGTCACCTTCGGTTCCCCTATTTGAATAAGAGATTTGCGTGAAGAACATGATGTAAAGGTCCTGGGCTGTTCCAGCAACCTTTACATCATAGAAAAGTTAAAAGACCCTCTATATAATGTAAAGGTTCTAGACACAGACCTTAAATTGGTCTAGGACCTTTATAATTGGTCTAATTAATCCTTCTTCCTTCATGCAGGTGTTTAGTGTCCCAGAAACCAGAGAGAAGTGTATCTTGATGTCATTTATTACAATAATAATATATTATTATTAAATAATTATTCGTTAATAATTACATATTTATTGTTTCATACTATAAGCACATATATCCTGGGCTGTTCCTGCAACCTTTACATCATAGTTAAAAGTTTAAAGAGCCTCTATATAGCCTCTATATAGTTTAACTGCAGAATGAGGGTCGTGTACTCACGTGTGTATGAGAGGGACCCTCAGAGCCCTCAGAGGTTTGTAAAGGTGTAGAAATGAGGGCCAGTAGTGATGCAGGACTGTAAAAGCTCTCTCCTGATGAGTGAAGGAGCTGTTGTGATCTCCTGAATCTCGCTGGGCTCCCTGGAAGGCTTTCCACGCAATGAGATGAAAAAGAAAAACAAAAAGAAGAAGAAAACACAGCAGGTAAACTCCGAGGCCGCGCTCCTCCTGCACAAATCCTCCAACTCCAAACTTTCACCAGGGATTCAGCGCTCTCTCTCTCTCTCTCTCTCTCTCTCTCTCTCTCTCTCTCTCTCTCCCACGAAAGCGCACGCGCGCCCCCCCCACGCACGCGTACATCCACACACACACCGGTTTGTATTTGTATGCAGTGTGAGGACGTGATGTCACACATGCAGGTGAGTGTGTCTGATAATAAAAATATCCTGAATATGTGTAAAGACAGAGAAGCTGCATATAAAACAGAATTTCTAAACCTAAGGGTAATATGACCTCTCTCTCTCTCTCTCTCTCTCTCTCTCTCACACACACACACACACACACACACACACAGACACATACTCCCTCACACCGCGTGGATGCACCTCCAGGGAGAGGGAGGGACTAAAAGTTGACTACTGATTATGGAGCAGCAGAAAGATAAATACACACAAACAACTCAACATGATAAAAAAATGACACATACAAAAACCCTGAACCTAAAAAACTACACATACACACACAAACACACACACACACACACACACATATATGTATATAATTTTATTTTATTCATAAACATATTTTGTTTAGAAGTCTCTAACTTACACACACATACATATTACTGTGTTTGTATGTATATATATATATATAGACATACTTGTACAGTGACCTCAGATATACCTATGCAGTGCATCCACTTATATGTTTATGTATACCTATAAGTATACATAGGGTACAAGGGTACATTTTCCCCTCCACTGGTGTTCACTCACTCCACATTTTCCTCACAGCACAGTGCAGGTGTGTTTTTCCTCAGTCTCATGTTTATGACAACTGCTTATTGCTCACGCTGTACTTTGTCCTCAATTCCTCAATAACTCTGCTGTTTGTCAACCAGGCCAAATAAATCGCTGCAATGGTTAAGGGCAGATGGCAAAGTCTCAAATCAAATTAATAATATAAGATCAAGTGATTTAGGCAGGGCTGCAAAAGTCACTCACATCACAGTGACTCATGGAACAAGGCTGTGCTTTCTAGGCCATGTACCCGTTCTACATTTCACCAGGGATGGGAAATGCAAGTATGCTGGGAATATAAAGTCAATTAAAATATAAATGGTAATAAATGAGCCTACAATGATTTCGCTACAATTAACACTATTGCATTATGGTAATTGGTGGCTTCAAGCTTATGCGTATTTACTTCTATTTAAACATGTTTAAGCTACTAATGCATAGCAGATGCAAATAATTGCAATGTTGATAAAAGACTGAAAGTAGATGTACATAAATTATAAGAGCAAAATGAATTAATGCAGTGGCATTGCAGGTTCTCCTTTTACCTATAAACACATCCCGTTCAAGCCAGAGCTTTATGACTGGTCATCAGTTTAAATCCAAGGTGTGTCCCTGTAAACACCTGTAAACTATGGAAAGCTGTGGATCCACAGCACTGTGACTGATGCACTAAATAAAAGTATTGGGATGCCTGACAATTACATTGACTTTGCATACAAATACATACACTTTAATATGGAGTTGGCCCTACTTTGGAGCTATAACAGCTTCCTCTCTTCTTGGAAGACTTTCCACAAGATTTTGTTGTTACTACGCCCCTTCATTCTGTAGAGCATTTATGAGGTCAGGCACTGATGTTAGATGAGAAGGCCTGGCTCGCAGTCGCCGTTTCAGTTAATCCTAAAAGCCAGTCAAGTTCTTCCACACCAAATTCATCCAGCCATGTCTTTATGGAGTTTGCTTTATGCACTGGGGCATAGTCATGCTGAAACAGAAAAAATTGCCCTTCACTGGAAGTAAGGGGCCCTGAAAAATAGGTGTGTCCCAATATTTTTGTCCATAATAGTGTAAGTCCTGTTGCAATCTACATCAAACCTATTTTGTACCTATATTATTTTAATTCTTGTATTAAAGCAGAATTTGTCATAATTTAGGCTGAAATGGTCATACTTCAAAATAAACACAGGCATGACATGTTTGCTAGTTGCCACCAGAGGGCAGCACATAACTGATTATTTATGTTCTGGGCATTTGTATTTAATTTTCTCTAAAATGATTTCCCATCAAATATGACAACACAAGCACAAAAGGTATTGATTCATGCTGGTTGAGGATGCTGAGGGGCAAATAATTTCACACAGAAGCCGCCACAGCTGGTTCTTATTTGATCATTTTTCAAACCAGTGACAAGAGTAATACGATCATAAAAACTATTTATTCTTGCAGAACAATACTTGGAGCTGTACAATACTTTTCTCACTGCTATATACACACAATTACAAACATTACTAAAAATAAAGGTAACAATTTACTTGAACCTTGGGACATAACACTGACAGAAGCAGGCCTTGGTGATGTCATATGCCATTATGTCCATTAATGTAAAAGCATAACATTAATGTTACTAGTAATTGCCATAACAGATGCTACAATGATTGACTTTAAAGTAGCATGTGACAAAAAATGGCATGACATCAATGGTGTAGTATCTGTTATGACAACTGTAATGGTAAAATGACGTTGTGATGTTAAACATGTCATGAAAAATACAATGTTTGAGATCATGGCATTCTTTGTCACACAAAAAATGACTTTGTCACAGTCAAGTAATCAAACACTGCAGCATCTCTCATTACAATTACTGTTAAAGTTACATATGTCATGACAATTGTATCTGTTCTGACAAATGTAACAGCAAAATGACACTAACATGTCATGCCGGCATATTACACCTGTCATGACACATTTATGGCCTGTTTATGTCAATGTTAGGCAGCTGGGTTCAAATTAGAACACCCCATTGAAGTAAGTGCTGCAATGGGGTATGTAGATCTTGTCTACTTGGTTGTTTCTTTTTTTGGCTTTTATGTAGCGCTAAATAAATACTTTACTATATGAAACATAGAGGTATATTCTGACTTTGGTGCAAGAAATAAACGAAGCACATGTAGTGTGCAGCACTCCTGTACCCATGCTGTTCCTTACATAAGCCACAGCTGGCGGCTGGTCCCCCGCAGGAGGGAAACTAACGCTGCATGGAGGGAAAAAGTACAAAGGTATGTCATGCAGCTTCTGTCGTGAGGACACAAAGAGAACAGTGGGTGTCCGGAGACTGCAGAAGAGCGGTCAGCAGGCCGGCCATCCCGGGTCAGTCGTCAAAGTCCGGAATGTCGTCGTATGAGTAACCACGGTACCCCTTGGAGGCGTAATAGGCAATTCTCAAATGATAGAAGCCAGGCAGGAATATGAGGATCCCGATGATAAGAACTGGAATTGTGCGATCCGGATACTGAGGAAAAAGAGGGAAAACAACAAAATATGGAATGGTGCAAAAGAGAAAATGGGATGTTAAGCCATATATATGGGCAGTAAGAATTTGCATTATTGCACACTAGGATTAGAATGAACAAAATGCACTACAATTAACTAAATATATATGTGTGTGTGTATGTGTGTGTGTGTGTGTGTGTGTGTGTGTGTGTGTGTGTTTGTGTGTGTGTGTGTGAGCGCTCAATCATTTGTAAAGCTCTCCTGGAGAAGCCCATTTTCGGAGTTACCATTCATTACCCAGTTCAGTCAATGTCTAATCAGGCTCTCATTAAAGAAAAAAATGAAAGAGTTGCTGATAGAACTGAACAAATCCAGAACAGCAAGAGGATCAGGAATCACACTCGTGTTCTAACTTCCCTAGAAAACAAAACTGGCTTCACTGAATTTGTGTTGATCCTTATTTGTATTTTACTGTAAAAATGCTTACTGCCCAGATATCTTTCTATTAATATACACTAGTATTCAAAGGAATGGAATCACTTGCCTGATTCATAATTTTGTTATTTTCTATAATGTATATAATATGCTCCCATAAAAGACATTTTAATCTCTTCAATATGTTAAGAACATAGCACACAAGAAATCCTTAAATAATAAATTCTATGCTATAACTACTTCTTTATTATTGGACTTTTTCTAAAATGATCGGCACTGAAATTTGAAGTATGATGAATTATGAGTACTAAATTGAATTTAATGTAATATTTAGTAACGTAATGCTTGATGTATATAACTTCCCAACCATTTTACAGTCCTCTATAGCTCTGTTCATCCATCTTGATACATTTCTTTATTTTTACTATTTTTCACAATGAATTGAGTGAAACTATTTCAATGATGGATGGATAGATCTATACATCTATCCATCCATCCATCTATTGAGATTTATTGCGGTCAGTCAAGCCATCTCAACAAATCAGACGTAATCCACATAATTTCGCCTGAAAAGTGCAGCAGAAATCAGCCTGATGAAGCTTAGACATGCTACTGGCTGGTGTTCAACAGCTCAATCTAGCTGATGTAACTTCTGATCCCACCTCTAAGAAATGAGACATCTGAGTGTTCGTGGCGCGGGGAGGGTGACTGGGTGCAAAAGTTGCTGATATTTTGATTTGTTAACTCACCGTGACATGGATGTAGCCAGTCAAAAGCAGAGACCCCACAATAATGAGTAAAGACCCAACCAAGAAAAGGAATGCTGCCAGCGCGATGGCTTTGTATGGAACTTTGGGTGGACTCCTCTTGAACTTTGAAATATTGAATGACAAAAAAATATGGATGTTCATGCTTAGAATTTACAGCCACTGCAAAAGCTAACTAAAGCATGTTGTATTTTGTATTAAATTAATTCGTTTTTCAATTAAACAAGGGGAGCACAAAAACATCTTAGTTAACACATTTGCATTTGTAAGCAAGAAATATTTTACTATCATCTGAATTCAGTAAAAAAAGTCATTGTTGTGTCTCGAACTCCAGTTGTTCTGTCAGTGGAGAATATAAATCAAGTATAATTATAATTCATCATGAACTAACTATGTGGCAAATTATGAATAAAGTTACAATAAATTACTACAGCAAAACAGCACCAATAACTCTACAGTTCACAGGCTTGCTAAAAAGCTGAAACATGACCTCAGACACACTGAAGTGTTCCTCACCTGTAGATCGATGTAGCCTTCATCACTGTCCGCTAATCTGGAATATTTCACTTTGTTGTTGTTTCCCCCGCCGGCCGTGCTGCTTCGATTGGGCATCATGATCTGTAATTACATCGTTATGATATCATGAATACAGAAAAACAACACAAACAGCACTGAAGCACTGACATGTTAATAATAATGATTATACACACATACACACACACACACACACACACACATATACAGAGAGAGAAAGAGACTTTCTTAAACCTAATGTCACTTTACAGGTAGATCGAATATAAAACAAGAAGACAATATTAATCAAACAGTAGCAGATATAGAACATGAAGCAGACAAACAGCAACATCACAGTTACAACAGAATCAAGAGTTGGGAGAATAGATAGCACTGACAGAATGGATATGTTTTTAATGAAGTTTTGAACAAAGAGGATGGATTTGGATTACAGAGATTCAGAGGGAGGAAAATTCTTGGTTTTTGGGCCACGACACAAAATGATCTGCCTCTGAAGATAATTGAAGTTTTGGAATTTTGAGTAGACAACAGGGCTTGAGCGAGAGAGTGTGGGTGGAGTTATACAGTAGGTGGGAGGACCAGAACCATGCAGAGCTTTAAAAGTAATTAGAAGCAGCTTGTACTGAATACGGAATGAAACTGGTAGCCAGTAAAGTTTCTGGAGAACAGGGGAGATGTCTTCAGACCTTTTAATATAAGTGAGTCTTGTTCATAATAAGGCCTGGCTATGGTTTTTGTTGGGAGGGCGAGGAAGAGCACTGCAGTAGTCAAGTAGCCAAGACAGGAAGCTTAGAAAGCATGATTAAGTGTTCTCATCACACAGTTGCTGCCATAAAAATGCACTACAGTAACCACATCTTAAGGTCTTGGACTTGTTTTGGTAATTTAAAATCAGTAAGCAGTTCAACTCAGCTCAATGCAATTAAGTATAATTTTGATGGACAGCCTGCTTTAATGCTACTAATCTCTCTTCTGCTAAGTACATTCATTTCTCTGATTTGTTTCCGATTACATTTTAGTCCATCACATTTAATTCCTAATTCATTTTTCAACTACTTTGCTGTTACTCAATGCCTTATCATTTAAACCAAAATAATAATGAATTTCATAAATAAAATATAATAACTACCATAACAACAATACTATTACTAATACTACTACTACTAATAATTATAATGCTAACAGACCACCCCTACACTTCAGGTGTTTTTGGAGCTAATACTTTTTATTAGTGATGGGCCGATCCACGTTTTTCCAGTTCCGATTCCGATGCACGACTGCCGATACCCATACAGATTCCGATACAATACATCTTAATACTTTAATATTAGCATTATTTTTGTTGTGTTTTTTGTTAGTATGGTTATATCAGAGAATAAATAAACTACTTACCACTTATTAGAAGAGCAAAAAATATACACAACTACACTGAATTTAAAGGCATTCCAAATGAATTTATTTACACTTCAGAAAAAGGTAGCAGCAACAGCTGTAAATATCAAAAACACAACAATCTTGGCTGAATCATTTAAATAGTTCAAGTATCATGTCCATTCTAGCAGCAACAACGGTGTAAAAAAAATAAGTGCAAAACAAATACATTTAAAATTACGTGAATTCGGAGACACGACATGGGCAGAGTGTAATCTCACCACTTCTGTATTTAAGGTGGACCGGCCGAGTTACG
>JBBPCX010080768.1:0-28317 GCA_037974365.1 Hydrocynus forskahlii
GAGGGTGTGTGGGTGTTTGTGTTTGGGGGGGGGGGGTCCCCACATAATCATGGCTAATCTCCTTGATTACATATAATGTCGTTTTTTGTTTTAGAATTTGGAGAAACAGTACAATCTAGCTGATTCTTAGGATGGGGTGAATGTCTTTGATATAAAAAGCTAATTAAAATAAACAATTTTTGACATGAACGTCTCTATGTAATTACACAACCACACACAAGCAGGGGAGCCCACAATACTAGGAATACAAACAGCTGGGTATTAGTGTGTGTGTGTGTGTGTGTTTAGCTTTTCTGTCAAATATCTTCATGATGCTTTTAACACTATATATGTATGGCACTATATAACTGGCCTTGTGGAATCAAGCAGAGGACCCCACAGGGGTAGTAAGACAAACGAAGGTGTGTGTGTGGATATGCGCGCACGCTCGCGCGCGTTCCTAGGTTCGAAGCGTTCTTATTGGCCACGTCTGGGTGGGGGAGGGTCCAGACCCGGTGCAGATTCCTGATTCCTGAGCTCGGAGTTTCCTGCCCTGAACTCCAGCAGCAGGAGGATCACAGCTGAATCCAGCCGGAGCCAAGAGGAGGAAAAAATGGTGAGTACGCAAAACCGAGAGCTCAGAACCTTCTCCACCGTCTCAGACACATCTTCTCTATCATCTCAGCCCATGTGCTCCGAACTCCTCACTAATTTTCCTTGCTTTTCCCATCCCACTCCTCTCCCCAGATGTTCCGGAGTGTTGCTGTGCTGGTCCTGCTGGCCATAGTTTGCTGTCATGCTGAGGTAAGTTAGTCGAAGAGAAAAAAAGATCTTTCGTGCGTTTGTTTTAGAAGTGTGCAGAAGGATCATTTCTTATCGATCGGGGTAACAGCGTGCACACCTTCTCTCGTCTTAACTTGGAGTCGAGGCTCAGCAAACTGACTTCTCCCAGACTAAAGAAGGAACTGGGGATCTGCTGGATGGAGCTGAGGTCATGAAACCGATAGCTTGTGTTGGCTGGGAAGAGAAGTGATTACTGATCAGAGTGTGTCTGCTCCCAAAGCTCCTCTAAATCATGACTGCATACAGGAATCTTCAGTTCTTAGGTACTTAAGGGGCTATGTACATGAAGACCATAGAAGTGAGTGTGTGTATGTGAGTGTGTGTGTGTGTGTGTGTGTGTGTGTGTATATGTGTGTGAGTGTGTGTCTGTGTGTGTGTTGTTAACAAACTGTGGACCATGAAAGAGGTGGATCACCAGTAAACTGAGATTCACACACACTATTCTGAATATTTAAACACACTTTTAATAAATTAGTAACAATGGTGATGATGATGATGTCAGACTCATATTTATGTAGTCAGATAATTGCTTAGAGAATCTAAGCAGATGTTTTCATGGACAGAGGTTTCATTGTTATCTGAAAGAGCAGAACATTTAGGTGGTGCTGCGTTACTGCGCTTGAACATCTGCAATGCATTATTTTCCTGGATTTGTTAATCTACTGCAGTAAATGTTGTATTTCTTTATGATATTTCAGGTAGATGTAGTCAATTTCTGCATCAAGTATTTACCAGCCCTGGTCCTGTTTTCCATACGCACACTCTGTGACACACAAAGTGAGTGTGTAAGAGCAGTGTTTATGGATCTATACTGATAATTTGTTAATATTACGCCTTTACCACCACAGGAAAGCTACAATTGTAGCTTCCACAGCAACATACTTAAACATACTACCAGGGGTACTTGCCAGTTTGCTGCCCTTACTGGGTATATTTAGAACTGCAGTTATAAAAATGCTTAAAATTGAGGTTAATCATAAAATGAAATTTTATTTCTTATGGGTGAATTTGAGAATGAAATCAGTATAACTGAGGTCTGTAAAATGCCCCGGCCCTAACACAGATAATTAGTTCAGTAAAATATTTGTGATGGCAGACAAGAGCAAGGAAACGTGACCTATGGTGTTCTCATGGACAAACACACATTTATGTCTGTGGAGGACACTTGCAAGTAAGCTTGATGTGATAATGGTCATGATGATAATGATGGTGATGATAATGACGTTCATGATGATAACGAAGATGATGAAGATGATGATTATGATGAAGATAATGGTGATGATGATTATGGTGGTATTGGAAGGCAGGTGGTGGGCTAAACAGCAAGCACACAGCTGGTAACCCTAGTCAGATGAGGATCTGCTGTAGTGAGAGGTGACTGGTGCACAGGACTGCAGCCTCAGATGAGACTTGGACGCTCTGTTTGTTAACGTTGGCTGCAGTACACTGTTACTCACAGTGAGTAATGAAGCTCTGCACATTTCAGCAGAAGAGGTTTATTTCAGCCATATGAGAAGTGAAACTGAATACACAATACATTAGTCCACACTCCTGATTCTTGTATGGTTTAAGAAGAGTAGAATCTTATCACTCTTTAAAAAAGGTGCCACAAATTGAGTTGAAGAACCATTTTAGTATAAAGGAGATGTAAGAGTGGAGAAAAAAAAATCCTTCACACAATTCTAAGGTACCAATTAAAGGTTCTTCTAATAACCTTTACATGTGTGAAGGTTCTTTTAAAAGATTCAGTACACTCACGCTGGTTTATAAAAAACTGTTATTTTAAGATCAATCAGTTAAATGAGTTATTAGTGAGGAAAAATTGTTCTTCTGTGGCCTCACACAAAAAATGCTTTCCCTTTTTAATAGTGAATGGCACAGTCTGAACCAACCAGCCTTGTAATTGGCAGATTTTTGGTTGAAAATCTGCCATAAAAACATGAAACAGGTAAGTTCACTCACGCTGTGTTGGAATGTTGCTGCTACATTATACTTAAAAATCACAGCATCATTATGGATTACTCATTGTGCTCAGTCGCCAGTTGCCTCTTACTTTCATTTATTAATCCATTCATGTTAAGTCATTAATGAACAAATGTCAATTATATTTTAGCTTTGGGGAAAGAATGTATTGAGTATGTCTCAGTCTGCCTCATGTGTTCATTTGGCCCATGAGTTTCAGGTTAAAAAAGGGGGGCTAATAAAAATCAACAAAAATCTGCCAAGTTGTTCTGTTAGGAATTCTAATCAGAATCATAAAAAACCTTGGCCAGTGCATCTTTAGTACCTGTATTTGAGTTTTTCCTCTTAAGAGGTGATTTGAAGGCAGTATCTTTAGAACTTGACAGTTTTGTGTTCTTTAGGGCGGCTGATTTGAAATATCATTCTGTGCACAGATTTCTGTTTGTGGAAACTGTGTTCAAAACCATGGCAGAAAAAGGCCACATTCAGATAGACTATTCGGAGAAGTAGGCCTATTCCCCCGAATAGCATGAGAGAACTGGTGATGGAGATTTTGGCATGAATAAGAATGAGGACTTAAAGTGGCGATACACCGACTTGACTCGGTGAGGTTTTTATGCCGCCAGTGTTTACGCTCACGGTGATGAGCGAGAAGCTTAGCCGAATGGTAGCTTATGCCGGGTTAAGAGCATTTTTGAGAGCTCAAGGCTCATTCCAGAGGCTTTAAGTATGAAAATGTGAAGGATGTACTTTCACACTGACAGGATGGCTGATAAAACATTCAAACGGAGACACGGGCGGCTCTTACTGAGTGTTAATTCACCACTTACCTCCTTTCCCTTCCATGCACCCACACCACAGCCCTCACTTTGGGCTTCCCAGAGTTCTGTGCTTGTTCTCTTCACTGTACCAAACCCAGCAGTAGCCTTGCAGCCTGTCAGACGTTGCGTTCCCCCAGGGTAAGATAGGCCGCTTACATAGACATGCTCTTAAAGGGTGTCGGCTCAAATTAAACCCCACTACCTTTGTGAGCCTGAAAGCCTCCCACCTTTTTCTCACACACACACACACACACACACACACACACACACACACACAAGTCTAGGCAGGAGAGACTTTGTCTGGAGAAGAGATGGAATGCCAGCATTAGGCAAAAGAGAAAGGAAGATAGAAGTGCTTGTCATTATGCTTGTTTAAATGATTATAGTATTACTATACTGTTATGTTTCCTGGTTTCCTGACCACCTTTAGTGTATGTATATGAGATTTTTTCTCTGAAGGTGTGGTTTTGAAGGCAGTATCTCCTGCTAGCTTGTTTTTTTTTTATGTTCTGAAACGTCAGTCTGGGCACAGATTCCTGTTTGTGGAAGTGGCATAGCTGGCACTTTCTCAATGATTAAATTGGAAACTAGTCCAAAATGTGTTAGAAAAGCATGGTAATAGGTCTCCCAGAGAGCAAAAATGGTTGTGTTTGCAGAAAATAAACAGCTGACGGCTGAAATGACCAGGATCTCTTGTCTCAAATGTCCCAGTGCTCTTTCTAACCCGATGTGAGAAACAGCAAATTGGAGTGAATAGGATGCTTTGCTCCCATTACACAAACAATAGAAGATGTAGAAGGTGAGGGCTGTCTGAGGCATATGCTGAAACATGAGCACACAAATGCACAAGCACAAGCACACTGCAAGAGAGAATGGATCGGAGCTATTCTTGGCTTTTTTCTAAGAGGGCTGAATGACACACAGGGAAGATAACACAGTTATCTGTATTATAATCTGGTCATGATAGTGCACTACTGATAAGGGATTAAGGCTAGTGGAGAGAGAGAGAGAGAGAGAGAGAAAGAGATGGGCATTATTTATGGCGCTCGAGCACCTACCAAGAGAAAGAGTCCCAGCCAGATACTGGAGAGATGGGAGATGAGATGAAAGAGTGAGGGGGTATATGGGGGGAAGAGAAGGAGATGAAATAGAGATAGAGAAGGGCATAGAGCAAGATATACTGAAAGAGTGAAAAACAGGCTGAGGGAGACAGAAAGCCAATTGGACAGAGAGCCCGTTGCTCTTCTGCTGCCGATGTTCAGTGAAAGTCCTTCAGTGATGAGTATTGTGCTCCTAAAATGTTCTCCTGCTGTTAGACCTCATTTGCATGCAGGCAGGAGTGTCACGTTAGCCTGAACCAACAAAAATGCGTAAATAAAATGTGTTTCAGTGTTACATCATGGAGCTTAAAGCCGAAATGCAAACACCAACAAGGGGTCTGGGGTAGACATAAACATGAAAAAATAATAACTGATCTAACAGAAGCACAAAGCGGAACAACAAGCAGTAACAGCTGCGAAGTTTTAACAGGAGTGTTCACAATAAGTTTATAAGCAATCCAAGCACATACTGACTAGGGAAATGAGAACACCTGGGGTGGAGAGGAGACAGGAGCAAGACACAGGTGGACAGGATAACAAACGTTTATTTATTTATTTATTGCTATTATTATTTATATTATTTATTTATTGTCTACCGCTGTTCTTCATTTTTGCACATGTAGCTCTCTGCTGTTAGAATACAATACATGTCATAATACTGCATTCATATAGGTTAGTACAGTAGCTCTTGTCGACTGTACTAAATGCTGTCTTGCCCGGTTGTTCTGATGCTCTTGTGTTTTTTCCTTTGTCCTGTCTGCACTCATGGTCTTGTGGTGTTCCGTTCTTTGTGTTGCACCCTGGTCCTGGAGGAACATTGTTTGGTTTAATTGTGTACTGTGTTTATGGTTGAAATGACAATAAACCTACTTGACTTGACTTGACTTGAAGGGGGCAGGGCTAAGACCACAGCAACAACAAAAATCACATGGAAGTGGCTGGGCTAAACAAAACAAATGCCCACAAAAACAGGGGGGACATAAACAATGACATAGACAAGAAAATGGGAAAACGATAGTAGAACATTACAGGCCAAGAAACAGAGAAAAGACAGGGTGAATGTTATAATGATACTAGAAGTCTTTGCCATATGTCTGCAATGAAATATTATTGCTTCTATTAATACAATTTTAGACTTGCATACAAAAAAGGGTGAAATCACTCTGTTCCCTCCAGATACAAAAAGACATCTCACCTATAAATGTCACACACACTCACCCTGGAGAGTTGTCTGGGTGGGTGGGCGAGTGTGTGTGGTGTGTGTATGTGAGTTTTTTCCATTTTTGAGTCTGGGAGAGAGCCAAAGAAGAAAACAAGAGACATGAAAAACACCAAAACAAGTCTCATAAAAATGATATGACAGTTTGTACTTGAGGTTCGAGATGTAGTGCCTTACTACATCTTACATAGAGCAGGTATATTGGATATATCACCCAGACCTGCTCTCATTGTAGAAAAACCTTCAGATGGACAGAATCAAGTGTTACATACAGTAAGAAAGCCATTTTTATTTGCCAGATGCTACATGTACAAGGGATTTATATTGGTGCAGGTGTCAGTATAGAACAAAACCAATAACTAAAGCATTAAAAAGAAGCACTAGAAATATAGACTGTAAAATAGACTATACAGTAGACAATAGATTGGCCTATAAGATCATTTATAGACTGTGCAATAGACTATACATTATATAAAATAGACTGTACAATACAATGGACTATGCAACAGATAGCGGACTAGACTAAAACAAAACAGACACAAGACCATAAGTAGGCTGTATTGTAGACTTAGAATAGACTGTACACAAGCGAACAGCTGGTAAGGGGTGTGCAAAGCAGTGACTTATTACAGTGCTGTACAAGAAGTTTTAATAAAGAAACATAACAGCTTACAGAATGGTTTTTAAGTAGCAGAATTCCTTTAAAACTTACACAGAGTTCAGATGGATTAGCTGTCAGTAGCTAGCTAGCATGGTTACTATACAAACCGGGATAGGTGTAGTTAGGATTTTTATGATGCCAGTATCGTTACTCATACTACTTCTCAACACCAATACCTATTAAAACATTTATTGATCCTGGTGC
This sequence comes from Hydrocynus forskahlii, assembly GCA_037974365.1. NCBI lineage: Eukaryota > Metazoa > Chordata > Actinopteri > Characiformes > Alestidae > Hydrocynus > Hydrocynus forskahlii. The sequence continues at coordinate 6,790 of JBBPCX010080768.1, forward strand.
AAAAAATAAAGAAAATTGTGAGATTGTCTCCTGAAGTCAAGATTGTCTCCTGATTGTCCTGTATACATAATGAGGGTGAAGCGATAGTTACAAATGTCTGGTCAGCAAATGGTGGTGATGTGCAGAGTGTTGCTTCTGTTCCTCTTACCAGTCCAGTCCAGCATCAAGCGTTTAAAAGTGCAGCTGTGTTTGAGTGCATTAACGCTGCATAAGCATTGATAGAAGCAGGAGCTGCTGTCCAGGAACTGCTCCTATTTTGGAATTGACTAGTCAGGAAACAGTGCCAGTTTAGTACAGCTGCTCCAAACCCACACTGTAGAAAATACTGGCTATTAAATTAGCTTTGGCTCTTTCCTTCAAACATCACATGTATTGTTTGTACAACTTCAGCTCGGACAGACTGAAGGGTTTTCTGTGAAGAAGGGCTTGTTGATTGAAGCCATATCGGACCTAACAGCTTTTTAGAAAGGATTTACTTTTGTACAGTTCAACATATGCAGGCACTAACAAGACTAAAATAAAATTCTTCACTAAAGACTTAAGACTCCACTCAGACTCAGAGCAGGACGGACAGATGGGAAAAACAAGTAGCCTGGGAGTTTGCTGTCAACTGGCCCCTCCAAATCTGAAATGACACAACACGTTTGTCATTCAATTAATCATTAATTAAAAATGTTTGCTAATTCATACTGTTTGTGTTGAACTAATATGTTGAATTAATATAACAATGAATTGACACACAATTTGACCAGTAACCTGGTTTTAGTATCAGAATTATTTCAGAAATAAAAACCAGCCGACTCCATTCAGAAGAGCACGCCATATTCAGACTACGTATTCACACAAATCACACCAAATTCACAGTGTATTTACACAATGTGAGACAGTGTATTATATCCACACTGGGCAGCTTATGGCCTGGTGGTTAGGGATTTACCCCCTCTGAACGAAAGGCCATTGGTTCGAATCCCAGGACTGCTAGTGGCACCCTTGAGAAAGCTTTCATCCCCACACTCTGCTCCCCGGGCGCTGTGTTCCTGGCTGCCCGCTGCTTCACTTGGTGAATGGGTTAAATGCACGCTGTGTGCTGTGGTGTGTTCATGCGTGACAAAAATGGCCACTTTGCCCTGTATCAGACAAAGCAAACTGAATGGCTTTGTTTGTGATTTCCTCCCTTAAGAGTAGAAAAATGTTGGGTTTCATATGTCTGAGATCCTACCATGCATAGTGAGAAAATAACAGGCCAGAAGGTGCACACAGATCTCTGGCATGTGGCTCAGGTAGCTGGTTGGTTATTCATCATGGGTTATGGACTCTTGCTGTTTTGGTTTTTTTTCACCTCTGCAGGACACCAGCATTGAACCCCAAAGGTTAACAAAATCATTTTGTTTTTTAAGTTGGTTCATTTAGCGAGTTGACAGCACAGAAGATGTGAGCATAAGAAAGTACCGGCTCCATGTTCCATCTTCTTCGATGTTTCTACTTCTTCCCACTCTGTCCTCACCATCACGTTCTAAAATAGAGCCGTTATCTTGGCACACTTTGCCGCGTCAGCACCAGCCCTGTCACTGCAGCTAAGATGACCTATTGAACATCTGTTTCTAGGCTACATAATGTCAGGGCAGTACAACAAAAAAGACCAGCCCCCACAAGATGAACCAATCTGTGAAATGCCGAAACGTCCCGACGGCCAGTTCATGTCGGCCCCAGAGACTAGAGACTAGACTCAGACTTGCACTCAAGACACTCAAAACTCAACTAGGTCGTGCACTCATGACTTGTGACTATCTTTGACTTACACTGTGTCAGTTAGTATCTTCCAAACTGCATGCCTAAATCATCACACATGGCTCCAACTGTGTCAGAGCTCAAAGAGACTTGCTTATGTGGTTTCTGAAACTGTCTGACACCCTGTCATGTGTTAAAAATGAACAAACGTGCATCACATAGCTAAAAACAGAAATAGGTTGATTCAAGTATGCAGTTTGCTGTGATGCCACTTGTTCACCCTGTTGCTCCAGTTCAAAGCTTAAACAGCAAACTCTGGGTGTGAAACGTATCTTGACTGATAGATTACATTAAGAATCAGAGGAAAACTCTTTAAGAGGAAAACGTGTTTGAATGGTATTCTTGCACGACCATGTACAATCAAGGCTAAGACATCTTTCCTCCGCATTAATTACCTCACAGTTATTAAGTTTGGCATTTATCACTAAGAAATAGCTGCAAATGAATTTCTTCTGCAGCAAGTGTTGATAAGGATGCTCTGGAGAGCGCAGGATTGTGTTCCCTCAGGCTGTTTGTGCTCAGAGCTCTGGGCAGCTGGGCAGGGCTCTTTTTCTGGCTGGAGGCGATGAGGACCTTCTCTCAAAGGCAGCACATGGCCTAGTTTTACAAATAGCTCATCTATAGGGGGACTGAGCGGTCCTGAGTGAGAAATGTAGAGTTTAAAGGAGTTAATCAACCACTAGACCTGATTCAGGGCCACATTCCGCCTGCATGGTGGTGCCTTGGAGTAGAACTTTTTGTTTCCAGCCTAAGATAAAAACCCAAGGCCAGTTCCAGACCTTTTTGTTTGAACGACTGACATACATACTGTGCTGCAGTCTCTCAATGACTGAATAAGAAAAAAAATCAATCTGCTTTTGCATGCCATGCCCAAATGTAATGTCTGAAAACTGAAAAGATGACGTTTTCTTAGGTTCGCACAAGATTTTTCAAGGATGAAACTTAAAAATAAGATTGTGGTCTGATAACATGGCCGTGTGAAAACGTGAGATTTAATACATTAAAAATATGATGCTTTTATGTCGAGTAGTGCTGGGTATTGGCAGGAATAGTATAGTATATATATTTACACACTTTCTCCAGATTTAGTCGGCCAGCTGAGACATGCTTGAGATCTAATCTTGCTTCTTTAGTTTACAACTGGAGCTACAAGGCTAATATTACAAACAAATACTAGATCTTTTCTGTAAATACTCAAAGACTTCTCTCAAAACCACACCCGGACTTGTGGCAGTGGTCACAGCTGTTTCAGACATCACCAGTGCTGGAGAGCACTGATCTCTAAACAGACTTCTCTCTGTTTTTGCGGGACATTCCCAAATCACCTGATTCTAAATCAGAAATCACAGTCCTGATGTGCTTTGTGAAAACAGACTTTGTTGTCTAAAACGTCTGCCTAGGGCAGGGGTGTCAAACTCCGGTCCTGGAGGGTCGGTGTCCAGCACAGTCTGATGGTTCTCCTCCTCAAACACATTCACTAAATCTGACAATTAACTGGCGAGGAGAACCAGGTGTTTCTGAGCAGGGAAATCACCAGAACATGCTGGACCACGGCACTCCAGGACTGAAGTTCGACACCCCTGGCCTAGGGTGTGTCGCTACAATCTTACAAATTTTATAGCTCAAGGTAGCGGACTTGTCATGAATCACATTGGCAAGACTGTGCCACCTTCATAAAGAACTGGATGTGATTTAACTGTATTGCAAAAGGTTTTGGTTTTATGGTTATGGAAAAGATTTGGGTGACTATAGAATTGTAGTCTGTTGCCAGTGTTAGCCTCCTGTGCTAAAGGCACCAAACATGTCTGACCAACTATATCTGGCTAAATTGGCTATTAGCTGAACTATGAAGGTGTTTTTCTCCACTCTAAAAGATCTGCATAGATCTGCATAGAGTTTTGTAATAATAGCAATGGTTATTTATAGCAGCGTTTCTCAAACCTGTCCTGAGGAATCAACAGACTGTCCATAGGATTATTCTCTCCCTCTATGCATTGTAAATTAGCTTTGAGTAGAAGTGTGGACTGAGCCAGGGGTCCCTGAGGACCGGTTTGAGAACATTAGCAGCCTAGTTTGAATGCTTAAATGGTAATTTATGTGATTAAATATTGTTTCTCTCTGAAATTGAACCTATTGTATGCCATTCTTTATAGAACTTAAGAAATGCACCAAAAATGGTTCCGCTATTGTCATTGAACCAGGTTTGCCGCATTCATTATGTTGGACTGAAACACGTCCTTTGTAAAAGTAGGAACAGAAATATCAATACAGCCATAACAGCTTGGGTTTACATATCACCAAGAGCTCATTCACAGTATACATTGCTGTATTGATATTTTGAACATGCCCCTTATACTGAGGTAACAAAGCTCATGTATGCTGACTCTGCTCCATGGCTTGAATGGAAAAATTATATGAGAGGCTCTTTTTGAATGTATCTTTTTCAGCCTTTCTCAGTCCCCACTTAGTCCTGCTTATATCTCTCCTCTCCTGACTGTTTTGTAAATGAGGCTTCTGTGTATCATCTTGGCTCTGTTCTTTTAGCCTTGCTCCTTTACCACCTGCCGTCTCCTCTTTTCTTTTTTCTTTCTCTCCTTTCCTTCTCTCTCTCTCTCTCGCTCTCTCTCTCTCTTTCTCTCTCTAGCTATCTCTCTTGGTGTAAAGGTACACTTGTCCTGTCATTGGCTTTGTGCTGCTGTTTTACAGCCTTTTTTGCTGTGTGGCCATCCCAGCTGGCTTGGCTTGAAAGAGCCTCGTAATGAGAGGGAGGGATAGAAAAGAGCGAGGGATGAGCAGATGGAGGAAAATTACACCAACAAAACGAGAGGCTAATACTTATGCCCAGTTTGTTGCTCTTGTTTTGTGCGGAGAGAGGATGAAGAGGTGTAAAGAGGATGGAGCAGGAGCATTTGTTTTCTAATTCTTAAATTTACTAATTCGTTTGCGTCATGTGGTTTCATTTGTTTTCCATCTGCAGTGCTTTATTGCTGGTATATGCATTATGCATAGCTTATGCCAGAATAACAGTACTGGTGAAAAAAACTCACATTGATATTCAGTTTCAGAAATATTGATTAATTTGGGTCATATCCACTATAGCATTGTGTCCTCCGTGACACAAAGGAGTTTGGTTTTTGTGTTTAAATTGCTGTCTCTGGGATCCTGAGTTGAAAGTTAACCGCGGTAGATGTCATCTGCTAGGTGCTTTGGGTTGTTTTGAACGAACAGTATAAAATGAGATGTGTTAAAATACTCAATTCCGTTTTTCATTCTGAGGTCAAGATGATTTGGACAAAATAAACTGCAGAATTAGAATTTATAAGCAACCACCCAAAAAAGCCCAGCCATCCAAACAGATGAACCCAGATGCCTTGTTTTGAGGTCATGACAGTCGGGGTTGTAACGATTCACAAAATTCATTCCATTTTCAGTTTATTAGAGCGTTTAATATTTGTATAATATTTGAAACAGCAGCTGTGCTTTATAGTTTCATGATACAATAATACAATACAATACTTTGTCATATAGTGCAATATATATTTTGTATAGTTACATCCCTAGTAACAGTGACTTCCACAAAAGACAGTCAATGAAAGACCCTCACAACAAACCAGGAGTGTTTCAGGCAGTTTTGAATTCCACTACACCACATTGAGCAGTCGTTTTTAATACTGGATTGAAATCATTGCACTTTTTCTTTCTGGAAACAGGTTTATGACTGGTTAACATTTTTAAAACTGTATAATGTTCCCTTTAGTGTCATTTTAGTGTCAAGAAAACAAAATGGTCCTATCAAAACCAGGTCTCAGTATCAAGTAGCAGTACTCAGGTTGTGTGGGTTCATTATCTTTCCTGATGCCAAATTTTTGTCATCTGAGTCTGTAATACATATCATAAATATTGCCCTGTTTTTTTATCAACAGCCCCAGCACTGTTTCCTCCCCTGCGTGCCATTTCTGTCTCCTCTTGCCTCCCAGTTTGCCTCCTTCCACCTCTCCTCACCCACTTGTCACCATTCCTGCTTCCTTTTGTGGCTATTGGTTGAGTGTAGGAGTGTGAAGCTGCTTGGCTACAGCACATTATCATTCGTTTCTCATTTCTGCTCCTTTTATCCACACTGGGAGTAAGAACCTAAAGAGAGACATGACTTCAAACGATGCAGAAAAACTCTGAGGAATTCAGAGACATTATTCAAATTTGAGTTTGTTTAGAAGCTGTCAGGGATATGGGGGTCTCACAGCTCGTCTCATGACTCATTAATTGCATTATCATAATGTGCAGCTAAAGAGGTGTGGATGGTTACTGTGGGAATAAAAGTGCTACTTGTGGCATTCTTGGAAAACAGCAGTGGCCTCCTAACTATGTGCTGCTCCACTATGCTGTGGCGGCCAAGGGGAAAGAACAAGGCCATTGTGGGTCTGGAAATGAGAGCACTTCCTTCTGCAAACACACGTCAGACGCTCGCCAGGCATTCTTCTCCAACCACCACCCCTACCGAGAGGACTGCTGCCTGGGGGAGCTCTCAGCAGGACGGTGTGGACCCCATGCTCCACCAGGCCTGGAACAGAGCCCAGTGAGAGGTGATCAGATGGAACCAAATAATAGTTTGGCTAGAAATGAAATGTTTACAGTTCCTCCCTGGTGTAGATGACGAGCCAAGAAAAGGTTGATGTACAGAAAGTATGCAAAAGTACAGCTCTGACTACTGCTTTTAGCTATGCAGCACAATTCTGGGCATTTTTGTAGATGACAGCTTGATTCCAGCACTTCCCAGATTGGACCTGACTCCTTGTTTCCATACTACATGCGTTCATGTGCTGATGTATTAAGATATAAAGTAAAGTGGCCGCTTACAGTCACATGTGAACACAGCACAGCACAGCACACAGTGTGAACAGTGTGAACTTCTTTCTCTGCATTTATCCTATTCACCATGTGAAGCAGGGGGCAGTCAGGAACACAGCACCCAGGGAGCAGTGTGTGGGGACAGTACCTTGCTCAAGGGTACCTCAGTGGTGCCGCCAGCAGTCCTAGGATTCAAATCCACATCCTTCTGATTGCAGGGGCAGCTCCTTAAGCACTAGGCCTCCAGCTGCCCCAAATTAAGAAAGACCTCACATGGAGACTGCAAGCATTATTCTATAAATAAATAATAATAATACATTTTATGTTTATGTGTAATACTTTACATTAAAGCATATCTCAAAGTGCTAAACATAACTGGAGCTGCAACGAATGCTGATTTCCATTATTGCCGAAGGGGGTCAATTTAGCTTTGATGAGTTGAGAAAAAAAGAAGTGCAGCTACTTTTATCAAGGTCATGACAACAGACCCTCTACACTGCCCTCAGAAATACACTAATTTACTGAGTGTGCAGGTGCAGAAATAATAAGGAACACAAACAAGTCTGACATTGCAGTCCAGGTACAGTTATGGAAGTAGTTTGATTCAAGAGCTTTTGCATTGCTGTTCAGATGATTTCTCCTATAATGTTGCATGAAGACTCCACAAGACAACCACACATTATTTTTAATCATAGCTACTGACTCCTCATTAGGGTTAGATATCATTTGAGTTTGATCAAGCTCCATTCTGATTCCAATTCTGCTTATCCATTAGGAACTGCTAAGCAGAACCGAAATTCAAAAATCAAATGCAGTACCCTGAGTAGTTTCTTTTCGGTTCTAATATGGAACCTACTCCCCATACTGATCTCTCACCTTTTTTTTACCACAAATGTGCTCTCTGTGAGAAGCTTGCCTGCTGCAGATGTTCTGTGCTCCATGTGAGTGGACGTCTTTTTACACGATGAGTGTGGAAAATTGTGCAGATTGAACACTTCCTTTAAGAAATGAAGGGTGAGAGAGTTAGTGATAAGGTGGCAGCGTAATTCGACAGAAGAATGAAGAACACTGGCTCTAATCCCAGAAAAAAATCTGAAAATGAGGCACCGGGGGGGGGAAGGTGCATGAAGAGTGAGATGAATAGACTCAGTGAAAAAAGAGTGTAGCGACGTAGCAGTGTGCTTGGAAAGAGTGAAGGAGGACAGGTTGAGAAAGTGGCCAATTAAACAGGCGGGAAAGGAGGACGGATGGAGTGAAAGAGGCCGTCTCGTTGACACCCTGCTCTCTGGCTGCCTGCCCTGTGCTGGCTCTCCCCTCAGGAGCCCACACCCAGACCCAGGCTCTGCACTGCTGCCCAGCCAGCAAAACGGCCTCCATTTGGAGAGTAGAGGGCTTTTAGATTCACTTGAAGACGCTGGAGAGCGGAGAGCTCTGATTTATCTTCTTCCGTTATGTCTTGAATGTCACACACTGGTTGGAATGGGGTTAATCTCACGTCTCAGAGTCTGAGCAGGAGCCAAATAAGGACCTGGCCTGTGACGGCTCCTCCATTCTCACACACACTCAGTGTCTTTGTGTGGGTGTCGTCCCTCTCTCTCAGGGGCATTCAGATGGGGTGACATCATGCTGTAACGGCGTTCCTTTCAAATCAACAACAGGAGAGCACAAAAAGCGGATCAGCTCCTCCGCCGATGTTCTCCCTGTTTAGTTGCCCTTTCCAACCGTCGCCTTTTTGTGTCCGAGGAGCAAAAGAAAGAAGGGCAATCAGCATAAACGAGTGAGAGAAGGAGACCACCGCAGAGAAACGAGACCCAAAGCAGCTCACATCTGACCGCACGACTCCCTCTCTTTTACTCGATCACTCACTCACCTACGCCTTTCACTCTATCTCTGTCTCTCTCTCTCTCTTTCTCTCTCTTTCTCTCTCTCTTTCCCTGCTTTCCTTCTGTCTCCCTCTCTCTCCCTCGCTTCACTTCATCCCCTTCTCACTTTCCATCCTTTTATCTGTCGTCTCTTTCTTCTTACCTCCCTCTAATTTCTCTCTCTTTTTCCTCTCACCCCCTCTTTCCGTCCTTTATTTTTTTCTCTGTTTCTCTCTATTTGCACTGTTCCCCCTCTTCACCCGGTCTCTCTGTCTTCCCTTCCTCCCTTTCCCTCTGTTTTATTTTTTGTGCCTCCTTTCATTTTGAATCTCTTTTTTTTTCTGTCTTGTTTTTTTTCTTTTTTGTGCTGGGCTGAAATTGCAGTGTTCAAATCTCATAAGTCTTCATTACCAACACTGTGTGATTATTTCATTTATTTATTTATTTATTTGTTTATTTATAAACGAATAAAACACTGCACTCTAGACACTTTTATTCTGAATGCGTCAGTGAGCTGTGAAGCCGTTGCGGTTTATAACCCCGCCCGAGTTATAAACCGAGCCAAAGCACCAAGCCTAGAATCTGTAACTGGTCTGAACCACCACCCACCCTGAGACTGGTTAAAACTCCACATTCCAAATGAATGAAGCAAAATTTAAGAAAAGGATATTCACCAGTTACCCAAAAACTGTAATAAGATAAGGTAAAGCTTTAATAAGATAAAATAAACCCTCATTAGTCCCACAAGGGTTGGTAGCAGCCTAGTGGGTAGAACACTAGCCTGTGAACCCGCTGACCACAAACCCCCACTTTCTACCACTGTGTCCTTGAGCAAGACACTTCGCCCTCAGTGTCTCCAGGGGGACTGTCCCTGTAACTAATGACTGTAAGTCACTCATAAGACACAATACAGTCAGTCAGAACAGAGCTCATTTCTCATGCACCCATATCAGTCTTAAAGGCAAAGGAGCAGAAACTGGCATTTTAAGACTGATAAATGTAAATGAGCCCAGTTCTGATTGGCTATATTGTGTGTTTTTGGTATACAAAACCACACAAATCCTATATGTATACCTCAGGGAAAAATAAAATACACATTTGTACAGTGTGGCCCCTTTAAAGGTGGGAGGTGGGCTGTGAGAAACTCAAACATGATTTGAATCTGTCGCTATAATAATAAATCTTTATTTATGGACATGAAGTTAAGTTAAAAATAACTCCGAGCTTCACAGGATGGCCTAGTGGTTCACAGGATGGCCCCCTGCAATCAGAGGGTTGGGGTTCGAATCCCAGCTGCTAGTGTCACCGCTGAGGTACCCTGGAGCAAGGCACACACTGCTCCCTGGGCCTTGCTGGCGGCCGCCCCCTGCTTCACTTGGTGAATGGGTTACATGCAGAGAAAAAATTTCACTGTGTGTTGTACTTGTATGACTATGCATGTGACAAATAAAGGTTCTTCTTCTTCTTCTAAAGAAGAAGCAAAATCTGTAAAGATAAAATACAACGATCTCAATGAAACGGTGCAGTTACAAACAACAGCAGAAAATGAGCGTCAATGCAGTAAACAGGTTCTTAATCAGGAGTTGTTTTAACACAGTCTTTTAAGATTCAGGTGATTATTTTAAGCTGTAATGGATACCAGAATAACATAGTGCCAGCAAATGTGAGGATTTTAAAGGGGAATTCCAGTAATTAGGCCAAAATGTCTGTGTAATTTGATTGTAATCAAAGTCATTTGAAGTGCTCTGATGTGAAATTGACGCACTGATAGTGAACAGATGTCTGACGTGTCTGGCTAGACGCCACATCATAGAAACCTAGTTACAAAGATGTTGCCTGATTACTTTGTTTCAGACACTATTTCAGAATAGTTGTGAGATGAGACTAAAACATGATTAGTAAAAGTCTTTCGCGATGGACAAGAAGATACAGGCCATTGTACGTGGATGTTCACATTTCAGTTTGGTTCCCATCACCACCATGGTCTAAATTTGAGGATCTATTGCAATCATTTTAAAACAATATGTAAAACATAAACAAAATAAGAAAAGAAGTACTAGAATTAAGCACATAATCTGCCAATATAGTGAGAATCTTTCTCTTGTTAAGCTTTCCTAAAACAAGAAAAAGTTTCTGAAAACTAGATTATTTATCTTATGTAGTCAAGTCAGTTGTTCTTAAAATAAAACAAAACACAACATCTGATTTTCTGGTTAAGATTTCATTTTTTTGCAGCGTACAATAAGCCATTTCATATCGTACTGCTCTGAACGAAGTTTATGCAGTGAAAAATTATAAAAAATAATTCTCCAGCGAAATTGGCTTTAGGCCATATATATATATACATATATGAGGGATTTTAAGATACTGTATATTTATGTGTGTGTGTGCATGTGTAGATATATGTACATGAATATATATGAATGAATGTAAATGAATGAAACATTCTGCGCATCGCTATGGCAGCCTTCAAGTGGACTTTTAGCCTAGACTTTGACCTCCTCTTGTATTAGAAGCAGTCAGTAACCCCACACCATGCCTGGTTAGGCCCAGGAGAGGGTTCTAGTCCATTACAGCTTTTCTTGTCTTGCACCCAGCCATCTTGTCTTGGGCCCAGGATCCCAGAGTTCTCTTACACATAACAACAGTTGTTTTGAAGGTGAGGTCTGACGCTCTGTAACGAATGGAGAGTCTTTTTGGAACTCTTGTTTGAGGCAAAACATTCTAACAGTTTTGCAGCACAGTTCTGGAGGATTTCAGGAACTGTTTATTAGTCATAGTTCCTTTGACCCAAATAACAGTGTTTTGGCACCAGACGGACCCAAAGGAGTGTGACCCGTGAGAGAGTTTAGCAGAGAGGAATTCACCCACTCCCCCATCCCCCGTCCTCCACTTACTTCTTTTTTCCTCATTCTGTGACTCGACTCTCTCTCCCTCCTTATCTATCTTTATTTCTCTCTCTCATTCCTCCCTTCCCTCCCTCTCTCAATAGAAAGCATGTGTGGGGAGCTGAAGCAGAATTTCTGTGAAAATGAATCACCCTGTTGTTGCGCTATTTGTTGTAGAGCCTGTCGAGGTTCGTGTTACTGAAGAGCAGTTGATGGTGGAGGAAGAGAAAAAAGTAAGAGAGGGAGGGAAAGAAGGAATTAATGAAAGGCACTTGGAAAAGAGGACAAAAGCATGATGTCATAACCATGCAATGAAGATCATAGCGGTGACGGTACTTCCTTTAAAACAACAAATGTACACACACACACACACACACACACACAGCACGTGTAGATGGCTCCAGATGAGGCATCCTGAGGAGTGGTAGAAAAACAGCAGCTGCTCAGGACTCTTTGTGAGCTTTATTGGGTTTATTGACCTAATTCTGTGGAGACCTGGACATTCAGGCCCTTTAATGCATACCGATCGACAAACTTTGTCATTTTCCCAGCGCTTTGCATAATTTGGCACTTTACTTCCATGAATCTATTTCAGCCCTCCTATTATGTTTGGGGTCAGTTTGACTCCATTCACAATTTAATGTTTCTAAATAAACAATTGGCATCATTTTATTGCTACTTATTAAATGGGTAAACACGAAATAAACGTCATGATGTGTTTTCAGTGTCCTGTGCATATTTTGTTCACATCAATGTTTTTTGTAGTCAGTTTGACTCCAGGCTGTTTTAGCTGTAAAAAAACAAAAGAAGTATCAACATTTTATACATGTTTGTTTTGGATTATATTGAGGGCATTGTAACATGGAAATGTATTAAAAAACTTTCCGCTGCTTTTAGGCCACAGCTGATTATGATCACACCTGTAGGAGTGTGAAAACCAACGATAGATAACATGACATGGGGGAGTGAAAACGTATTTTCCACCACTGTGATATTTCCCACGTCGTGGGGGCGTTATTGCATGTATATACAAAGAAACATAAAGTACCTGACAGACACATAAACTTGAATAGTAATTTTTATTTCAGCCATATTCTGGAGGTTTAAAGTGCTGGGGTCAGTTTAATTAGTTAAAATGCTGCTTCATTCATCAACATAAAAATTGAAAATGACAAATCTTTGTGATATCCCATGATTTATTTAAAAATAATTTTTTATTGTATGCAGATTATTTTTTATTGAATTTCTCAGTGTTAGTACATCCTACACAGAGAACACACAACTGCCAGTTTCAGTGCACAAATGTGCTGAATTTAACATATTTGGAACAATTTGGCTTGAGCAAAATCTTAACTTTTAAGTTGTCTTTTCCACAATGTTAAACTCAGCATCTAAAAAAATTGCACTAAAACTGGTGATTACTTTGTAGTTAGAGAGTCGACAAAAGAATTTGTAATTTAAACAGGGTGTTGAACATTTTGCTTACAAATAAAGCTGCAGTAGTGGTCTATATGTGTTTTTGAAATACAGTGTTGAAATACATTTTGGGAATTTCGATCGATTAAGGGGCGTGTCTTTATTTTCCCTTAGATTTTATTTATTTCATGCAGAGCTGCAGACCCTGTACAGCAGGAAGGGGTCGCACTGCGACCTTTACTCTGAGCTGTGAAGATGCTCAGATCAATAAAGGACTAGAACAGCTGTACAAACACCAAAGTCAGCATGAGCTCCATGTCATGGAGTAGTGGGACCTCAGGAAACCAAAGATAATCTGTGTATCTAAAGAAGTCTCTGGGGAAACAATGAACTTGTTTGAATAAATGCAGCGATAATATTTTAAACTGGCAGCACTGTATTTGAATATTTAATAAAAATGAGTATCGTCTCATTTCCACCGCAGTATGTACTACTCATGCAGTTAGTTATTTTGATATTATTGTTCAAAAAAACACAAAATGCAAACTGATGGGGTTTCATTTTTGAAAAAATGGCTTGAATTGTTGTTGGGGAGGGGTGGCAAGCAGGCAAACATGGGTAATGTGATGAGTGTGAGAGGCCTGTCATGCTGCTGGGTCAGCAGTCCTGTTTAACAAGGTCATCAATTAGGTGAACACACACTCACTGGTGTGTTGTTCAATACTGAGAGTCACTACAAACCTCCCATACAGAAAACACGCACGCGGCCTGAGAGACACAAATGAGTGATCAGTGCTGCAGTCTGTATCCACTTATTCAATAACATCCTTCAGCATCTTCTCACACACACCACACCCAGTCTGCTGCTCAGTGTCTATTCAGGACTTCAGAACGGACCAGAGTTCTGAATGTTCTAGGTAACCCCAGTGTTCGGAGTGTTCTAAGTGACCTGATTGTTCTGAGGGACTCAATGTGTTCTAGTGTTCTGGGTGTACTAACTGCCCTGAGTGTTCTAAATGCGTGTTTTAACTGTTCTGAGTGACCTGAGTTTTCTATGATTTGAGTTCACTATGTGTTCTAAGTGACCTCTGAATGTTCTGAGTGATCTCAGTGTCACTATGAGTGTGCTGAGTGACCTGAAAGTTCTGAATGTTCTGAGTGATCTCAGTGTCACTATGAGTGTGCTGAGTGACCTGAAAGTTCTGAATGTTCTGAGTGATCTCAGTGTCACTATGAGTGTGCTGAGTGACCTGAAAGTTCTGAATGTTCTGAGGGACCTTGGTGTTTTGAGTGTTCTAGCAGTTTTGAGTATTCTCAGTGTTCTAAGTGGTCCCTGACTGTGCTGATTGCTTGACCCTGATTGTTCTGAGTATTCTGAGTTTTCTTAGTGTTTCCAGGGCACTGGGTGTTCTAAGTAACCCCTGAGTTTTCTGAGTGTTGTGAGTGTTCAGAGTTCTTAGTGTTTTTAGTGTTCTCTGTTGTGGCTACATCGTATTCATGTAGGTTTCACTGTTCTGGTTGTGAGGTTGCCTTGTTTGTATATTTTTCAATATTAATAAAGTGTTCTCTCTCGTCTGTGCTGTGATGTTCTACTCCGCTGTTTTGTGTTTTCTGTGGTAAGTAAATTACCATGTTCAATTCGAGCAATTTTTTAAATAGAAACCTTGATTATGTCTGGTTGTTATGCGCGCGCACACACACACACACACACACACACACACACACGCACAGAATTAAAACATGAAATGCAGCATGACCCACTCAACCTCATTAATGATGGGAATGTTGCAAGCCCCTTTCTCACTCTCTCTCCTTTCTCTTTCCCTTTCTCTCACTCTTCCTCTTTCTTTCTCTTTCCTTGTTTTGCATCTCTCTCCTCCCCTTTTCTCTATTTCTTCAGTTTGCTCTCTCTCCCTCTATTCTTTTTCCCTCTCATTTGCCCTCTGTTATTTGTGTGTGTGTTAGAGCCAGGCTGTTGCTCGCCTGTGCCAGTGTGGCATCTTCATGGTAATAGCGCAGATTCTGTTTGACAGGCCAATTTGCTAAGCTAATGGGACTGAGCAGGTTAGAAACGAGATGGAAAGAGAATGTGAATGTGCCCTCTCTCTCTTACACCCTCTCTCTGTATATCTGTCCCTTCCTTCTTTTTTACCATAGTTGTTTATTTTCACCCACTTTGTCTTGCCTGCTGTCCTTTGCTTGCCATAAATTGTTTGTGTTTGACACTGCTCATGCTGTGAGTATGTGAAAGACTCTTTAACAGGGCGTGTGTGTTATCTGGTTTATTCAGAGGACATTTGGCTCTGTCAGCACAGGCTTGGTTTAGACTTGCATTCCGCTGAACAAATTCCCAAACATTTAGCGTTTAGCCCTTAATGGAAAATTAGTTCAATGTTACTGAATGTTACTCAGAGTTTTAAGTGAACCCTGAGTGTCACTTAAAAATGTTCTGTGTCTTCCCAGCACTCCTATGAATAAATTTCCAAGCACATTTAGCCCTTATTGGATGATTCTGTTTAGTCTGAGTGGTTTGTCCCACCTCACGTCTTGGTGTTCCATTCTGTCCCCTTTAACTCATTAAAATCTGCGGTAGAGTAGCAGGTGTGATGGTCATACTAAAATAGGGCAGTATGTGGAATTGGTGCTTTCTGCATTTTCCATCATTATGTAAAAGAAGGTCCATGCTGCCTTTATTGTTGGATGGGCACGAAAAAGGTGATCTTTTTTGCAGCCTAATGGTTAGAGACAAAGGCTTGACAAGGGGGCTGGGTGGGGTGGTTTGTGAACAGCAGTCTTTCACATCCATGCCTGAAGTGCTCTTAGGCAAAGCACTTAAAACGGCTGCAGGTGTATGCAGGTGTATAGCAGAGGTTAAATTCACTGCTCATAGTGTGTGTGTATGTGTGTGTGTGTCTGGTTGATTACAGAGATTATAATTTAGGAATTCTGCATGATGAACACCATGACATCACTTTTCCTTTTTATTTGAACTGTTTGGAGAGAGACAACAAGATACAGATGTGCACATGTAACCAGCACAGCAACCACTGCAGCTGACACACTGCTGTATTTAGCAACACACACAAGACGTCCAAATATTTAGTGCTTGATTACCATAGATTTAGAGCAAAACCAAATCCAGACAAACGTCATCATACAGACAGCACTTGCTATACATAAAATATGCTCGGAATATAATTATTTTCATTTGTTTCATTTGTTATTGTTCCATCCTCGTTTTTTAGCAGTTGCAGTGAAGCGCTGCTGAAATCTGGAGGTGCTGCAGCCCACTTATCAACCTCACTTTCTGCATCCCCACTTTCACACTGCTGTGGAAATGCTTATTAATTTGTTTCATAAGAGTATATGCCAGCAAATACACCTTGACTCTCATAAACAAACGACACAAAAATGCAGAATCGAGTATTTTTTCACGAAATGCATGACTTAGTGTTTTCGAGAGTGCGAAAAGTTCTTTTTTGCTTCTCATAAACCAGGCTACACTTGACACTGATACGGCTACTTTCCAATTAGTAGAGTCGAAATGGTCAGGGAGAGTTTCACCACTGCATTCAGGAGCTGAAACACTGGAAGATGTCTGTAAACTCACTTTCAGGTTCTTCTGGAGATGCACCATCTGTGATAAAGCGGAGGGCAAACCAGTCCTTTGGACATTTGTGAAGAAAAGTCCTAGTTGCTGGGAGACAGCCAATCTGTTAGCTTGGTTGTCACCATGCCAACCTACAAAAATCAAAGGCCAATAAAACATTTTTGCTCTCTGAAAAATTGCATTTGGGCTGAAAGATACTAGTTCATTGATTTATTGCTCGAATGAATTCCAGAAATCGTGTGGACTGCATGGCAGTAATGTTTTTATCTCTACGTTAAAGAAAGAGCCTCACATTGCCGAACAGTTCTGTCATACGTGCCATGGCCTGTTGTGGAGTTCAGTAACTCTGGAGCTGATGATGTTCGTAGGGTCGCAGCCCTTTCCCTCAGCCCTCATTAGTGGGGCCCCTCAAGCAGGCTAAGAGTTACCAAACAGATTCCACTACCAGTAACCAGCAGGGATAATTGGGTGGCTCATCGGCCACCAAATGCCCTCGGAGCTCTGGCCAAGAGGCGCAAGTGTCTGTCCGAGTCTGCCTGCGGGAACCGATGAGCCGTATGCAGATCGGACATGTGGAGGAGGGATGGGAAATGCTATTAGTGTTCATAAAGGAACATTTATAATCACCATCGGGGCTCCAGGTCAACCCCTCATCCTGGATCTGCACTCGTTGAGGTGTCTTGCCCGTGTCCTCGACTGGTTTAGCTGCTTTTAACAACCCACATGCTCCTGCTCCATTCAAGGGCAGCTGCTGTTCAAAAGCTACAGTGGAGATTATTGTTTCTGTTACTGTAGACTACTCCTCTACAAAAACCACCTCTACTGACTCTAATTGGTCCTTCTCATTCAGGCTCGAACAAAAACCACCTCTACTGACTCTTAACTGTTCCTCCTCATTCAGGCTCGAACAAAAACCACCTCTACTGACTCTTAACTGTTCCTCCTCACTCAGACCCGAACAAAAACCACCTCTACTGACTCTTAACTGTTCCTCCTCACTCAGATTCCAACACAAACTACCTCTACTGACTCGTAACTGTACCTACTCTGTTAGACCTAGAATGCCAACTGTTTACCAATGATTACGTCTGTACATGAAGGCCTTCTATTGTTAGTTATCTCCATGGAGACTATATTTCTCACTCTCCGGGTCGACCAGGGAAGGATGGATTACACTTTTTAGTCTTGGTTCGTCTTGAGGTTTCTTCCTCCAGCTTTGGTTTTTCCTTACCTCTCACCTTTGGCTCACTAGAGGCTCAGACCTGGATTCTGTAAAGCAGCTTTGTGACAAAATCAGTTGTAAAAAGCACTATGTAAATAAAATAAAATTGAATTGAACATTTCAGCTACAGCAACCTGTTCATTGGTTGCTCACTGACACACACACACACACACACACACACAGGCCTGGTTTACTCTTGGTATTGACATCTGAGCATATCTTCGTCCTATCAAGACAAGGGACCTTTACACTTGTCCTTTTCAACCGTAGCATCTTCATCCAGATATTGATCAGTTAAAGCCCAGCCCTTGTGTCATCCCTCAGCTTTGCCCTTCTATTGTGTCCTGTCATGTAACCTACCCTTCAAACTGCACTCACGGGGACTACATGGATTTCCTAGCGGAACAGAACATTTTGCTCAGTATTGTCCCCAGTCAGGTTTGGATGCGTTTTACCATTCTCAGTTTGGTTCATTTTCCATGAGGTATGGAAAGCTTTCATCCTGACTCGTACTTAAAATGTTCCAACAAGCATACAGACCCTCAGGACTCCCAGTGAACAGCAGCTAAAATACTGATGAAAATAACTTAAATGGACCAAAAAAGGAGAGCTAAACTGAACTTGGATGCATCAGTTCTAAGTTAATACTGTTGCCATGGTGAAACCGCTGTTTGCCTTTGTTGCCATAGTAAATACATACACACACACACACATACACAAACACACATACACACACACACACATACACAAACACAGACACACACACACACACACACACACACACACACCTACTTTGGCAGGTACTGGCTTACTCAAGAACCATGTTCTCTCGCACCAGAATGAACATTATTAGCAGTGGCATTTTCGCCCCCCCCAGCGCTGTTAACATTTTCCGTTGTGTGTACACACATACACACATGCACACAAACACACACACATGCACACCTTCACACACCCGCTGATATAAATCTCCCACCCAGAACCGCTGATGTCAGCGCGCCACAGTTTTTGCAGACAGTGTGATATTTGCACCGCAGTTATGGATATGTAAATGATCTCGTGGGGGGGCTATGAGTGATAGCTCTCCTATAGTCTTAGGCAGAGGGAAAAAAGAGGCTCCAGTAGGGTCTCTCGATTTGTTCTCTAAGGGTCTGAGTGTGGAGCACTAATCAGAGTAAGCTATTAAAGAGAAAAACCCTTCCCCCGTCTCTCTCTCCTTCTTTTTCTTTCTCTCTCTTTCTTCTTCTCTCCTTCTCTCTCTCTCTCTCGCTCTCTCTCTGTCTCTTATCAGCTTGATGGCCCCATGGCTGTTCTCTCAGAAAATAATGAAGCCTTTAACCAAACAGGCTTTCGGGGGAAAAGTGATGCATCCGGCAGTTCTGTGAAAAGGAAACAAGGCAGGCCTTAAAGTTTCCCTTCATTACGTTCTTTTGTTTTCTCTCACAGCTCCATGGATGCTTTTGTGTGTATGTGTGTGTGTGTGTGTGTGCATACTAACAACAGAGTAAATAACCTATTTTAGTCTGGTGTGTTGTGGCTCATTTGGGATTGTTCTAGTTTCTTGTTTCCTGTTAGCAGTGTGTGTGTGTGTGTGTGTGTGTCTTGCATTTTCAGAACAAAAATGTCTTAATTTGTAGAAAAACATTTAGAGCACCAACAAAATACTCTTAAAATTTTTCTTTTAGTCTTATATTACATGTACAGAATGCATATAGAACACATTCTCTAAGGGCAATAAACTTACATTTTAGTGCACAGGCCTCTCTCACGCTCTCTCTCTCTCACTATATATATGTATATATACAGTAACCCCCCACTTATGAACAGTTTCAGTCTCTTGCGGATTTTTTCTGAGAACCGAACGAATAATTTTTGCTGGAAACCCCCACACTAACGTGGACACAGATATCAGATATCCTCCACATTTTTTTTTGCTTTTGTGCCTCGTCTGCCACGCCAGAATTTCCCCCATGGAGTGTCTCGAGTGTTCTTGTGTTTTTCATTTTGTTCTTCTTAAAGTAAATTAATGAATTTATTACTGTATTTACCTGCTTATACCAAAGAAAATGAAAGCGCGTACCAAAGAAAATGCCTGTGCATGAATTAAAGTACAGTCTATACAGGGGTAAGATATTTACATTCTAGCACTGCAGGAGTTCAGTGTAAACTGTACAGTACGAATACGTGTTTACCTTTACATGTTTTAAGGGTATTAAGCTGAGTTTGCATGTATTAAGCTGAGTTAAAATGAAATTAAAGTGTTTTGGGAGCATATTTGGGGGCATATCTAGGGTTTACACTATAAAAGCAGGCATTTTTAAAAGCAGGTATTTTTAGCCAGTTTTTTAGCCACGTCACATCATTGCGGTTTTTCACTATACGCGGGTGCTCTTGGAACGTAACCCCTGCGATAAGTGGGGGTTTACTGTGTGTGTGTGTGTGTGTGTGTGTGTGTGTATACTGTATATATATATATACAGTGGGGCAAAAAAGTATTTGGCAGCCACTGATTGTGCAAGTTGTCCCACTTAAAAAGATGAGAGAGGTCTATAATTTTCATCATAGGTACACTTCAACTGTGAGAGACAGAATGTAAAAGAAAAACCAGGAAATCACACTGTATGATTTTTAAAGAATTGAAATAATGGTGCAGAAAATAAGTATTTAGCACCTACAAACAAACCAGAATTCTGGCTCTCACAGACCTATAACTTCTTCTGTAAGAGGCTCCTTTGTCCTCCACTCGTTACCTGTATTAATGGCAGCTGTTTGAACTCGTTATCTGTATAAAAGACACCTGTCCACACCTTAAAACAGACTTCAACCTCCACCATGGCCAAGACCAGAGAGCTGTCTAAGGACACCAGGGACAAGATACACCTGCACAAGACTGCGATGAGCCAATCTACAATAGGCAAGCAGCTTGGTGAGATGAGAACAACTGTTGGAGCAACTATGAGAAAATGGAATAAATACAAGATCACTGACAATCTCCCTCAACCAAGATCTCACCTCATGGGGAACAAATGATCTTGAGGACGGTGAGGACACAGCCCAGAACTACACGGGGGGAACTGGTCAATGACCTGACGAGAGCTGGCACCACAGCAACAAAGGTTATTAGGTACACACTACGTCGTCATGGCTTAAAATCCTGCAGCGCTCGAAAGGTTCCCCTGCTTAAGCCAGCACATGTCCAGGCCCGTCTAAAGTTTGCCAGAGACCATCTGGATGATCCAGAGGAGGATTGGGATAAATGCCACTCGCCGTGTTTGGAGGGGGGAGAATGCTGAGGTGCATCCCAAGAACACCATACCCACTGTGAAGTATGGGGGTGGAAACATCATGCTTTGGGGCTGCTTTTCTGCAAAGGGACCAGGACAACTGATCCGTATTAAGGAAAGGATGAATGGGGCCATGTATCGTGAGATTTTGGACAAAAACCTCCTTCCATCAGTGAGAGCATTGAAGATGAAACTTGGCTGCCAACCAAGGTTACATTACAAATTACTGAGGTGAACTTTTGTTATTGACCAAATACTTATTTTCTGCCCCATTATACAAATAGATTATTTGAAAATCATACAGTGTGATTTCCTGGAATTTTTTTACATTCTGTCTCTCATAGTTTAGGTATACCTATGATGAAAAATACAGACCTCTCTCATCTTTTTAAGTGGGAGAACTTGCACAATCGGTGGCTGACAAATACTTTTTTGCCCCACTGTATGTATACATACATTATTTATATATATACATTGTTGCTTATGGAACTTGGTGTTGCTTATGGAACTTTATAAATCCACACAATGACTGCTGGCATCAAGCAGAAATCTGGAACCAAACAATTTGCACAGGTACTATATACAGTACTGCATATATATATATATATACATA
>JBBPCX010080780.1:0-28311 GCA_037974365.1 Hydrocynus forskahlii
TACCATCTTGTTCTTTTTTCTGAGGTAGTTCTGGCAGAGCCTGGACTTATGTTTTGGGTCACTATCTTGCTGTAGGACGAACCCGACCAACTAGACACATACCAGAGGTACTGCTTGGTGCTACAGAATTATTTCCCACTTCTGGGTAACCTTACCATTTTTAAACCTCTCGCAGTTCGGCACTGTCCTTTGTCCCATTTCATGATATTCATTGGACTTGAACTGTTTGAATTTCAATACAGAAAAGCTTGAAACACTGGGATGTTCTAAAACTTTTGACCTGTAGTGTATATTTATATGCAACACATCTCTGTCCCCTTTTTCCACCAAATCAATGTGATGTGTGTAATGGGCAAACATTGTCTGAACAAGACTAAAGTCTGTTCTAGAATGAAAAACATTGTGAAACCAGTTGTTTTCTTTATTCTGTTTGTTTATTACATACAGAAACATCTCTTCGCCTTCTTGGCAAATAACACAGGGTCTGCATGTCCAGGGGAAAGAATCCAGATGGGGTCTGGGTGGGTCATGTGATCTGAACTACATCTGGAGAAAGAACTCATTCATAAACGAGATTCCTACTCATTGCTCAGTAACTGTGTATAAGTTGGAATTCGCGTGTCCTACTTCTGGGAGGTTAATATTTAGGATCATTACTCCTCCCAGATGTGTGTCGCAGTTTTCTTGGCAGCTGCACCAACTGATCATGAATAGATGATTACTAAAAGAATAAGCAACAACAAAAAATATTTATAAGTCCTTATTTAAGAGCATAATAAACAAAAATGAATACCAATGTGAACTCTGATTATGTTAACGCTGCACTGATAGGAGTTTATGATGTATTTGCCATTCCAGTGCAAGACATTGTCTTCATAAAGCACCGTTGTTTTTGCATTCCTAACCTCCTGGCATGTCTTTCTGCTTTTGCCTTGACAAAACCCTTTTGTGGAAAGCATTTAGAATATCTCTTGAAGACTTGCATTGTTGGGATTACATGAATCTTGATGGGTCTCAGAAACTATAACTGAGTGTATATACTGACCTCCAGTAGATCTACTGATTTATTTAGGCCTTTTCCTTTTTAGGCTGCACAGAGAGGTTGATTGTAGGTGAAGAGTTGTTTATCTAAAGGCTAAAATCTAAAATTATGAACTCTTCTTTTGAGCACATGTAGTCAGTCTGAAAAGTTTGATGTGAAGTTTACTAATTGATTAAGACATATAGCAAGTTAATATATACCACCAGTTAGCAGTAAATCACACATTTGAGTCAAATTGTGCAAATTGTTATCTCGTATAGATTTGCTTCTGCAGTTTGTGACACTGCATGACATGTAGTTGTCTATGACTGTTGATCCTGGAAGAAAACCTCTGTTCCTGCTTTCAGCTATGAGGAGACCTTTTTGTCCATTTTATTGTTTTTGTCCACTTTATAAGTTTGCAGATGACAAAATTTGGATTAAGAAGAATCCAAAAATCCAAATTAGATTAAGAAGAATCCAAAAATTTTTTTATCAGCACACTATTCCTTAACCCTTAGAAAACAAGCAGCACGGATCTGTGCCGGCATCGTAAAAAATGGTAGGAACAAATTGGTATCATACAACAAATATGGAAGTTCCTTCAGTTTGTGTTGGTGCCCGAGGTGTCAGACGTCATACTGAGCTTTGTTTGGTGTTCTTATATCACGTAGAACCAAAGTTATATAATTTAAAAACGTGATAATACATTTTACAGTAATAACTGCTAGTGGGGCTTCACACACAAATGGCGTCACACACAAATGCCTATAAAGAACAAAAATGCCCAAATCTCTTTTATTTTAGGTCTTAGAAACAACTGGAAAAAACACACAAGATCCCGGGAGAAGTTTCGGGATAGTTTCCGTCCACAAGTGGGTGGGAAAACCTGTAGAGGGAGGGGGTCCGGAGAGCGGCCAATGAAAACACAGCAAACAGCAAGCTTGTAGGAGAGCAAACACCAGTTTTAGACTGTTTTACACCAGTTTTATTTGTTGAAATCTAATACTAAAGTTACTAATACACCACGTTTTTAAAGGTTTAAGTCATGGGCTTATTCATCATCCATGACATTTCACCTCATATATGTTTGTTACAGTGTAATAATGATTTGAATTGAATCGATTGTACCACATCAGTACTGTATCCATAAAACAGCCTCTTTTTACACACTTGCCAGAACAATATACAATGAACTGTTTGATTTTACTTTCTTATAGTAGAATAACATGTCTGCTCATGTCTGCTAGTTCTTTTTTTGTTTGTGCTTTTGTTTACACATCTTACTGATAAAGCTGCAGTGCATCAACCACCCGCCGAAATCAGCTGAGATCAAATCTGGCCTCGCCTTGTTTTTCTAGATTGTTTTCCATCCAAGTGATAGTTCAGTGGTGCGTCACTTTATACAGTTTTATTATGAGTGTAATGGGGAATGCGGGACACCAGCCAAAGATTTATGGGCATACACAGCTTTTCAAGTGGTCACCAGGAACAATTACAGGAACATGCATACCAAGTACTTACACGCTCAGTTTATTGCCACTGGAGGCTGGAAACAATTAATATGTCTGTGTTTAACCCAGGCTTGACATTGAAGTTAAAATCAGGGATTCCTCCAGGGGCCAAAATATAATTCCAATTTTCAAGAGTAAAGCATGTGCGTGCAGGTACAGTGTGGTATTACTCATTTAGGTAATTCCAACAAAATAAAGTAATTAGGTGTACATGAGAAGCATAGTTGACGGTGCAGTCATCACATTGTCAGTTTCACCTTTTAACTCCAGTGAACTCCTGCCCTCTCTCAAGCTGGTACTTGTTCCTTATGGGAGTCTGGAAACAGCCTCGATATGTTTTCCTTATGATCCAAATATTACTTTTATTTTTGCTTTTTAAAATGTTCTTCTTCTTTATTAAAGTAATTTCCCTATTCTCATGTTGTATTTGTTTTAAAGGAATATAATGGAATGCCACATTTTCCTTGTTTTTTTAGAAATAGAAGAGTTTGTGGCAGTACATAAACATTATTCAGAATTGACCATCCTCCATATAGTATATGGAAGCTAAGATGAAATAACAACCCGTGGGGCTCTGGTTGCCGGGATGGCTGTGGGTCGGCCCTGCCCTGGTGGAACAAGTACATTATGTGAAAGAGAACATTAACGGCAGTTAGCTTGGCACTTGAAGAGTTAAAGGCCCACTTTAACATTTAACAACATTAACAAGTGAAATAAAGTGTGTGTATGGTGCATGTTTGGAATTCTCTGATAAAATATCCATGAAATGAGAGTGTAAGTACTTTATATGTGTACTTGGTGTGTGTGTTTTGTAAGTAATCAGTATTTTTAAAAGTATTAAAAAAAAAAAACAACTCACCGATTCCATGAGGCCACAAGAACTGCCACATTTGCACACATTTGTCTGTTCAACCTAAAGCGGTTTAGCTCCACCCATTCACACCGAAGTTATAAAAGTTATAAGTGATGTTTCAACCCAGACTGCTTTTTGAGTGAGGCCCAATACAGGGAAGCAAATCAGAACAGGGGAGATTAGCACAGTGACCGAAAAGGCCTGTTTTAATTCTAAGACATAAAGAGAGGTGGTCATTTATAAATGAATTATGACAATGGTAATACTCTTCACATTTTAGTTGCCTTTTAATGATTACTGATGTAACAAATCAGCTATGTGAAATGCTTTATGCTCAAACCCTATCCTACAATAAAAGCAGCATGGGGCTTCTTTTAGACAGTGATTAAAATATGGCAGCAGACAGAAAGTTCCAGTTCCACCTGCTGAGACATTGTACTGTATTTTACTGAGTCAAAGAGGGCAATAGTAAGGACCCTGACTATACAACCTTAAAAATGGCATGGTGTGATGGTCATATCAAACAGTAGTCCAGAGCTTTCTGTAATATATCAGCTGTTCAGTTTTAATATATATCTGACTTTTCTCTACAATCTTTCTCGCAGGCTTACCCAAGGCTGCTGTGATCACACACCTGCAGTCTTTGAAGGCATCAGGTGGATTCTGGGCATATGGTGGCACAGCGGAGGACGTGATCTACACACCCCTGCCTCTCTACCACAGTGCAGCTTCTCTCGTTGGCATTGGGGGCACCATAGAGTTGGGTAATGCTCTCTTTAAATGGCATGAATGCTTATGTTTCATACCACACAATCCATTACTTTGTGCAAGAACCGTATATGGTTTAGTTGTGATGGTTTTCATGGTGCTTACAGAGAAGACAGACTCCAACCTCTGTCTATGTTTGATTTACTTTCCGCTGTGAGCATTCAGTGTTTTATGCAGTGTTTTATCTTCAAGGAGTTCTCTGGAACTGTTTGTTTTATCAGCAGGCCAGTCTTAGGTTGCATGGCAAAGCTGAGCACTTGGTTATCCTGGTCGGAATTCTACAATGTGCTTATGCCTCTTAGTTCATTAAATAGTGATAACTCTGAATGTACCACCCTAAAATGGCAAGGTGATCATATCATATCATAGTCCAGAACTATCACTTGAATAGGAGAAATGCAATATCTATTTGCGTAAAGGGCTGAGAGTTACTCTTGTTAAAATTGTTTTTCCTGCTCTTACATTAGGCTGATTGCCTAACATGCCTTGTGTGAGCAATCAGACGTGTGAGGGTATGCGTGCACATGTTGATTTTTTCGACTACTTGGAAATGCCTACAAGTCAAAGATGTTACCATTGAAAGAAAGGCAGTTTCCTTCAAATAAAGGTCTGCGCAGGACTGATTTTTCATCCCGCTCCTGCACACTCCCGCAAGTTTCTGTCCCGCTCCCGCAGAAATGTGTAATATTTCAACCCGCTCTCGCCCACATCTGTTATAGTTTGTCCCGCTCCCGCCCACTGAATCCCACAAGCAAGGCTGGTGGTGTATAGCGTGGGCCAAAAATACTGGACACATTTTAAATGCTATAATATCTTGGCTTATAAAAATTCAATAAAGTACCAAATTTATTTTTTGCCTAACTGACATACAGGAATTTATGAAACATAGGATATATTATGTGGGCACGACTCCGGCTGCAAATTAAAAATGTCTTTTTTATATAAGGGTAGATTTGGTTAACCAGTCTTCCACAAAAAAATACAACCAACAACGTTTCTAACTAGGTTACAGACCTGAATTAAAAAATAACTAAAGTCTCAATAGAAACATTTCACAGTCAAAATGAGAGAAATATAGGGAAACATTGAAATTTGTGGCGCGGCTCTGCGGCTCTGCGTTTATTCCGACCTCTGTCATTGCACTCATTGCGCCGCACCGCATGCTTTTACACCACGTCCCGCGGGTCCTGCGGGCGTCCCGCCCCGTACAGACCTCTACCTTCAAATGTTCAAACTTTCTGCATATTTCTGCAATATTCAGTGTTGGATGTGAAATGGTACATTAAAGAAAAGCGCACCTGTTTTGACTTATTTGCTATGGTTGTGATAGAAACTAGGGTTTAGTTGTATTGGGACACCTGACCTTTACACCAACAGGGACTTTAATGACACTGCATTCAAATACATTGACTTTAATATGGAGTTGGTCCCCCTTTTGCAGCTTCCACTCATCTTGGAAGGCTTTCCACAAGATTTTGGAGTTTCTGTGGGAATTTGTGCCCATTCATTCTGTAGTGCATTCAAGAGGTCAGACACCCAATCTCCATTCCAGTTCATCCCAAAGGTGTTGGATGGGGTTGAGGTCAAGGCTCTGTGTGGACCAGTCAAGTTCTTCCACACCAAACTCATCCAACCATGTCTTTATGAACCTGCTTTGTGCACTGGGGCACAGTCATGCTGGTATTGAAAAGGTCCTTCCCCAAACTGTGTCCACAAAGTTGGAAGCATGGTGTTGTCCAAAATGTGCTGAATCATTAAGATTTCTCTTCACTGGAAGTAGGTGGCCTAAACCAAACCCTGAAAAACAGCTGTGTCCCAATATTTTTGTCCCTACAGAGTGTATTGCACAAGCATAGCCAATTTATTGATAATCTAACATGACCAATGAAACGTTATGTCTTGGGTACTATTTACCATCTGCAATGGTTGTGTTGTAAAAAATCAATTTCCGACCAAAACCTTTTCACGATATTATCGTATAACATGTTTCAGGCATCAAGCACTGCTTTCAGAAGCGTTTAATGTTATAACATTCTCTGAAGTAGGTATGAAACACTTCAGAAGTCTGGTTTCTATCACCACTGTTTTGGACTGTTTTTTGGGCTGAGTGGTGCATTTCACATCAAAACACTTTGAATTACTTTGTTTTAACTAATATAATTGCACTCACATTTTTGCCTTGGCTATCTTAAATGTTTATGTCTAAGCCATGATTGTGTAAAAAATAGATGCTTTCTAAGG
The DNA here is from genome assembly GCA_037974365.1 of Hydrocynus forskahlii. Taxonomy (NCBI): domain Eukaryota; kingdom Metazoa; phylum Chordata; class Actinopteri; order Characiformes; family Alestidae; genus Hydrocynus; species Hydrocynus forskahlii. The sequence continues at coordinate 6,398 of JBBPCX010080780.1, forward strand.
CTTTCTGGGTTTCCAATCCTTTCCAATGGACAACATACATAACCTTACATTCTGTGTGCTGGAGTGTTGATTGTGAGAGATGCTGTAAATTACAGTTAGAGAATGGAAAAATAATTACGTCAGTGCTTTACTAAGGCGTAATTCAGTGCAGCGATACCTCCAGAGGCCAAAACATCATTATGATTTTCAAAGTGTGTATGGACACGTCTAGGTGGTTGTCACGCAGGTAGATAATTTAGGTGGGAATTTAATTAATTAGATGTACGTGAGAAGCCTGGTGTTCCGTGCAGTTATTACGTTGTTGTGCGTGCCACCCCTTTCAACTTCAACGTGACCTGTTTTTGATACTGTCTGGTATTTGTTCCCTCTTCTGTGTAGGTCTGGAAACAGCCACCACATGTTAGGAGACACTGCGCCTCGCTACAGAATGATTAACAGACTTGCAACATGCACTGTGCAACCTAACTTATGTACATAACTTATCTAACTTATGTACACATGTGCAACCTAACTTATATACATAACTTATAGTTAGGTTCAGCTGCTTGTGGAGAGCTGACTGACCTACAGTGAACTCTTCAGCCATAGAGGCCAGTGACTTAGTGTCCACTGCAGTCTGTTTTCAGTGTACATGTGACGTTGTTTTATGTTGCATCAGAATGTCCTTATTTATTCAGCCTTCCTCTGTGACGATCAGGACAAGGGTACATTTTATTCCAGCCAGCCTAGGAGGCTCTGCCCAGGTCCTGACGTTCTGAGAAGCCACGGTTAGTGTGGACAAATGTGTCAACTGAAGTAACCCAGTGTAGAAACCAGATCAGCCATCCACAAGTGTTACACACAGCAGCACAGTGAACTATGCTGCATCTCATAGGTGGTCCCTTACAGTGGTTATAAACAGCAGTGTGAGAGATGAAAAGGCCGAAAAGGCTAAAAAGGCTGTTGGCTTTCAGAATGTATTTCTTGGTGATATTGGTTAATGGAGCACATTATGAAAGTTTCAGTTATATTTCAACCTTTACAAAGAAGGAATTGAGAAAATATCCAGATGAACTCTTACTAAATGTACTAGCTGTGGAAAGGGGACGTTTTCTGAGGTAGTGAAGATTCCGGTTAGGGCTGCATGATATCGAGAAAATAGCATATAACCACATATCGTAATATACCTTTTAATATATTGAAAACATATAGTGAACTGCATTGTTATAGAGTAATAGAATAAAATATTTGAATAATGAAATGCTAAGAATATTTTTAGTTTAAGTTTAATTACTATTATGTCTTCAATTCTCATGGGGCACTCAAGCTCCCGTCAAAGACCCCTTAAGCACTTGGGCACTTCTCAAGGACCCACAATCAGAGTTGGAACCCCCCCACCACAGTTCCATCTCTGACTGTGAATGTCACACTCAGCTGCTTGACCACTTGAAGGTTTTTTTTTTTTTACTTAGCACACTGCACAGTGTTTCTAGTGAACAAATATCATTTGTAGTAACAAATACTGAATAATAGTTTTTCCATCTTCCTCATTGCCTCTTTTTATCGTCTGTTTCCTTCCTTCATGTCCATTGTCTCATCTGCCAGGCTCTCTCTCTCGCTCTCTCCCTCTCTTTCTTTCCTTTCCTCTCTCTGTTGTTGGAGTTGGACATTGGACTTTGAAATTAAAGTAACTGGTTAACTCAAAGTGAAAAAAGTGAGTGAAACCAAGGCTGTATTAAAGTTAATTTCTCATTTTTCTCCTCTTCATTGACTCTGGGTTGTGATCAGTTATTTCTTGCTAGTTATCACTTCTCTGCTGGACCTCAAATCCGCTCTGAAAATATGATTAACTTCAGTCATTTATATCAGTGTAGTTATATTTACGCCAATCAGAATTACATTTCATGTACATCTACCAGCATATGTTACTTATTGTACTGCTGTGATTTAATTAATATTGACCATGTCTGTGGGCCACCCTCCAGTGCAGGGCCTGGATCAACTGCCATCCTACCGGCTTCACCTCTTGTTGGCCTGCATTAATCTTTTTACCAGAATGATTAGATTTTTTTGGATCACATAAATGCTTTGATTCGTTTAAGTACTCCGAGGATATCTGTGATTGGTCTGAAAGCTCATTACATAAAATAAAACATTCAGCAATTGGTTTGCAAAATATTATTGTGCAAGCCTAGTCGAGACTGAATGGTTCCTTTTAGAGAGCAAAGGTTGTTGCAGTGTGGACAACCTTGTGCTATAAATTTTAACAGAGGACTTTGTTTGATAAACAGCAGTAATTTAAAACGATAAAGACAGTGAATGTGTGCTTGGTGGCAATTTGTTATTTTGTCCAGTGTGACCTTTCTGACAAATGCAGAAATGCTTACTATACTTGTTATGAATTGTCTGTTCCACTCATGTCAGATCTCTTCTTTCTTGTCTTATTTCTTCTAATTTTGTTTGCAACCTGTAGGTGCAACCTGTGTTTTGAAGAAGAAATTCTCAGCCTCACAGTTCTGGAAGGACTGCAGAAAGTACGACGTGACTATCTTCCAGTACATTGGGGAGCTGTGCCGTTATCTGTGTAATCAGCCCAAGGTAATGGACTGCTAGATTCCTCCTTATCTTTCAGCTTCACTTGTAATTCTATATTTCTGCTGGGACCAGGTGAACACAGTGAGAACTCTGCCCTAGTAAAGACATGCCTCTGAACCTGTTAGCCTGGGTAAATGTCCAGCTTACCCTGGGGAAGGCAGAGTACAGTCCAGATTTGCCACAGTGAACCTGTTCACATTATTGAACGAGGGTGTCCTGAATCAGTCACTAGCACAGAAATCAGTCACTGCTTCAATGCGTGATATGTGATATTATATCACACACTTTCCTGCCTGTCAGAGACACTTGTTTGTCTAAAATGGAAGCTGAGACAGTGGAAGTTTCAAAGCTGGCTTAAGAGATGTTTTTGTGCGATTAGGAAGTGGAACGCTTGCTTAGTTTGGCATAAAATTGGGCATTAAATCCTGACAGCCTGTAAAATCACATGTCTTACGGAAGGGAAATGGCAGCATTCACGTATTGCACAGTTTGTCAGTCGGTAGATACAAGGACAAGCACTGTATATGTGAACCGACAAAGAAAATGTTAGAGATGTATCTAGTGTTGGCCATATTTAAAAAAACATATAAACATATACAAATTTGTATTTGTATTATGAACGAACCATTTACAGTAATATATGTTTTCCTGTAACAAGGTGTTTTTTCTATCCTTACAACCCTTACTTAGTTTAAATACCCATCACTTAGAGAACAGTGCTTTTCACTTGATAAATTCAAAACATAACATCAGTTTTCTGTCTATATGGTATCTGTCGCTGTCTTCGACAGTCAATGTGACAAAGCATCTAATGACACTAATATGAAATTGATGGATAAAGATCCCCATGTTGCTGTATTTTCAAACAGCATTAGCCAAACATAATTTATTAGGAAGGTCAAATTAATTTAGAGGAAAGGCATGCGGATACTGGCGTCTTTTAAATGATATTTGTGGTGACTTTTTTGATAAAGTACTGAAAGGGTTTTAGAGTGTGATAGTAAGTAATGTGATATGACTACTTTGTCTAGGAGTTCAGCAATATATTCCCATTACTGTTTCAGAGTAATTAGTCATTTTTTAAATATCTACTCCAACACTGGTACCCTGGTAACAATGCACTTAGTTTGGTATGATCATTGTTTTTTGTAATACATCGTAAAATGTATTGAGCTGAGCTCAGTCTTAGACATAACATTTAACTTGTATAACATTTAACTGTTTCTGAGGTGCAGCTCACTAATCCAGTAAATGTCCTGTTACTAAGGGTGGGTTATGTTTTATTTTTTTCCTGACATCTGATGAGCTGGACAGTAAAGAGCTAGTGCCGTATTAACTAAATAGTTTTAGAAATTAAGAGTACAAAGGGTTTTCTATCAATATTTCACACTGCACAAATGCAATTTAATATAGTTTATATATTGTTTAACAGAAAAACTGCAATGAAAAGCGCTGTAGTTCTGTATTTTTTAAGTCTTGACAATATTTACAATGCACAAAAAGCATATTGTGACATAATTAGGCACCATAACAATAAATATACTAATATTCAGTATTCTTTGGAGATTATAGCTAGCAAAGACACCCATCTGAGTTGAGCCCTGTAAAGTCCCGCAGCTTTATAACCAAAAAAACTACTGAATGTTCTGACATTCTAGAGAGCTCTGCACAAGAATTCCAATGTGCATGGACTGTTGGTTTTATGTGCAAAGGGCAAATAAAGATCTTGAATCTTGAATTTTAAATCTATATGTTGTGTTAAGTTGCACTTCGTTAGTTAAACAGTGGTCCAGTTGTCAGAGAGCTCAGCTGCTGTTCCACTTCCATTTTGATTTTAAAGAGAAAAAATGAAATGAATTTCAGTATGAATGAGTGGATCACTAAACATCTCTAAACATCTATGACCCCACTGACTGCTGATATGATCACATGCTGACATTGGAATGGCATTAATACCCATAAACAAGGCCTTGGATTTGTTAAGCTCACAGTGTAAGCCTGACTATCATAACCTACCTCAAGAAAATACCTCAAGATTGATGTATGCACATGTTTTTAGGGTTGTTTCCTCTTTGTTGTAACCTTGTTTTGGGTCTGTTTTTCTTCCGGCTCAGTACAAATGATCCAGATCTTGGTAGCTGTTACGTAAAGTAATGACAATAGCCAGACTTGTTCTCCTGGCGCTCTCATTAACTCCTCATTAATGTTACTTTGTTAATGTGATGAGTCATCCATTACTCATTACCGACGTGCCGATGCACAGGAACACCACTACAGGAGCATAGTGCTGCTGTCACACAGTTCAGCCAATGATGGCGCAGTGTGTCCGTCCCATAATGGTTCCTCTTCACGGCCTCTGTGCTGTGGGTCACTACCATTCTTCATGGGCGACTGGCAGAAAGAGACTTTTGTTGAGTGACCCCGTCTTCCCAGGCGGTGTCTATCTCCCTCTCCAGTGTCGTTCTCAGCAAGGGAACAAACTCTCTGAAAGCTCTTTTGTCCCTCAGGCAGAACTGCCAACCCACCAGTCCTCTGATGACAGAGCACACACAGACTGCACGCTTCTCCAGGCTGAGTTTGTTTCACTGGGGGACACTGCACACTAAATCACCACACATTTCAGAATCTTCCCTTCAACAGCTGTTCCCACGTCCCTGCAGAGCTTTTCAGCACCCATTGGGGAACAACCTGAATGTTAGTGGCAAGTAGGGCTGCCACCAATGGCTATTTTTCTATAGATTAATCTATCAACTATTGGTCGTTTCATCTAAATGATTAATTTCAGAAAATCTGAAATTAAACACAAACAAGGCCTTATTATCAGTAAAAGTAAAAAGTTACGTCTGCGTTTTGAAAAATAGCCACAGTGTAAAAGACAAACGGCATTTCCATAATTACACTACCCATCAAAGGTTTTGGCACACACTCTTCACTACTGACTTACAAAAAACTGTCTCATATGATTATAGTGTGGATTGAATTATATAGTGTTAGGTATTTAATGAGCTACTAATGAGCTAGAATCTGACCCTACATCACCACACAACCAGGTAATAGGATGTCAGATCTGCACTGTTACATTCTGTCCATTTTATAAAGGAAACTTGTTTTTCTGACATATTGTAGTTATTCATTCAGCAACTTTCCAACGCTTTACAGGAATCAAAATCTGCAAATAAAAAATAAATGGATAAGTGGTAAAAACCTATGGTGTGTAAAAACACATGAGTGGGAGCATGTTTTGATCACAGTTGTTCAAACTATTGAATTTCTGGCATTCCCTACAGAGATGTGCTTCAGATTACGGCAGTCGCACCAATACATGACCTGACACTATCGGTCTACTTTGGATAAGGCGAGATTGTAGCATAAAGGTTTTCCCCAAACACTTAAAATGAAATTCTAAGGTGAGAGGCAGACAACTTTAGGGCTTTAATAATGAGCATGTTAGGCAGCTCGAAGGACAAAAACTGTTAAAATTGTAATTACTCATTTTAATTTAATAAACATGAATAGACAAAACTTATGGTGGTTTTTCGTTTACTGGTCGTCCATCATACAGAATGGAGCACCTGAATAGAAAATACAAAGGTGTGTGCATAGCCATGGTCCTGCTGTGGTGCGCCATTGAAACTGCACAGTGTTCATCCTATTTGGTTGTGATAATGTGAGTTTTGAATTTTTAGGTCTTAAACTGAGGCTCTTATTAGCCAAATGGATTCTGCTGACAACATTGGCTGAAGCCAACCAGTGACTGATGTGTGCAGCAATTATATAGTGATATTGGAAGTATAAAAATTAAAAAGCATGCGTAAGTTTAAGTTTGATGCCATCGATTACATTAACTTGTCATGGTAGGGATAGAAGCAAGTGTACTACGGAGCCTGTAAGAATGAAATAATTTCAAGACAGTATATGTTTAATATGTTTTCGAAATATGTGTATCCTTTTGATGACTTTAAGCCACTAGTAGTAAATAAACAACCCTTGCAGGTTTGTCAGCTGGTACACCAAATACATTTGGATGTAGCAGAAAAAACTGTTTTCTGAACTTTCTTCCTGACTACACACTGCTGTTTCTTCTGGTCCTGCTGTATTTTAGTCCTTGACCTTGACTAGTTATCCACTGATTTTTGGGCTGACCTGTGGATTTACTGGATTGAAGTGAGTTGTGTCATGGCGGTGTGAAAATCAGCAAACTGACAAAAGATTCTTCGTGCAGTTCAAAGACTTTTATTTTCTTCTTAAGAACTAGAGAGTTATTCATCCTGGATTCGGAAGTTCTTTCTAAAGAAACTGGACCTTCGCAGAGGTCTTATACTCTCAAAAGACCATTCACCTTATCAAAACAAGGCAGAAACCATGTTTCCCCCCCCCCCCGAAGAGGTTCCAGCCAGAACTAATGTTATGGCTTTTCATAGTGAGGCTCCATGACAACGGCCCTGAACAAGAGCTTTCTGGTCTGAACAAAACACCTTATCTGAGACTCTTTAGCTTAGAAACATAGGGTTTGCATAAATAACAACCTTGATTTAATCATGTCACTGTGCCCTGGTGCCTCAGGCCTGGGTTCGCAACCTTGATCATTAGTCATCAGAATCACATTAATATAGTATTTAGAGAAAGAATCATTCAAATATAAGAATGTTCAAAATGTTAATTTGCCTTAGAATATAAGTGAATATGTTGATTTTTCTCTTACAGTTGTCAATTAGCCTCCACAACCCCTACCCTCTATTTGCTTCACAGGGCTCAGCCCCTCACTAACCCTGTACCATGGTTAAGAACTACTCCCCGGCATGCCTGTGCAGACCTTGTCTTCTGGGATCTTGAAATGTCTTTCCTTACAATCCGAACATGTTCACTGGGTTGGGTCTCTCTACTTTAGTTTTCTTGTGGTGAGACAAACTTCTCGTGAACCCTTTACTGCTCTTCTCCGTTCATTCCGCAGCGGTCTTAATACTCGCCTGTAGGCAATACCTGGGTTAACATCTTTCTGCACTTATTCACGCTTCATTCCTCAATCATTGTGTCATTTTTTTCAAGCCTCTCCACTTAATCTCTGTCTTGTTCACTTGCTCAAAGAGACACACTTAATTTGTTCTTTAATACAAATGCTGCACTTCTTGTTTACTCTGCACTACACAAGGGGCAGCTGGTGGTCTAGTGGTCAGGGAGTTGGCCCTGCGACCAGAAGGTTGTGGGATCGAATCCCAACACTGCTGGTGGCACCACTGAGGTTCCCTTGAGCAAGGCACCGCCCCCACACACTGCTCCCCGGTCGCCCCTCGTTGGTGGCAGCCCCCTGCTTCACTTGGTGAATGGGTTCAATTTGACATTGGGCCACTTTACTTCACTTTTTACTTTTCATCCTCTTCCATTGTGCCTTTAGTCATCGTGCACAACGACTTAGGAAATTTTCCTTTATATCTTTGGACTCTTGGACTTTCTTCAGGTGTTTTAGAAAAAAATGAAAATCTGTTGTGTCACTGTGACATAATTTATTACACTTTTCACCATCCACCTTTAATCCTATTGCTTTTTAGTTACATGCTCTGTGTGTATATTTTTTTTTTTTCAAATATAAAGATCTGTATTTAATTACTTTCTATTTTATAGCCTGTATTTTGCATTTTCTTTAGATCTTAAGACAATTATCAGTTAATAATACATTTATAATTATCCACTATTCCATAGTTTTTACAAGTCATAAAATAATAGTAATAATTCTGGTGTAATTTAACTTCTGTAATTCGCTGAACCCAGAGCGATTCACTAATATAAGTCATATTGCCCAACCTCATTAATTTAGTAAAAGTGGCCCTAATTACTGATGGTCTACAGACAGTTCATGCTGGTAGGGCTGTCAGATTTAACAGGTTATCTTTCTTGCAGATGAAGATATGAGCAAATGTAGATGTTGAAATTTCTGTTTGGTGGCCAAAGGGAACCTGTGTTTGTTCAAGAGTGAATCTTCAAACTAGGACCAAAGGATTAATCAATGTTGTATTAAAATAGTGGTTTAAAAGAGTGCATTTGTCAAGCTGAAAGAGGTGGAGTTTGAATTATAACCTATTTTATCAGCAGCAGGTTTACATTGGAGGAAAAACTTAAACACTTAAAAACTTCACCTTAAACACTTTCTAGACTTACGGCTCTGACATGTTCAAAACCACTGCAAAATACTTAATATTCCGAATCCCATTATGACTGCAGACAGAAGCTAAATTCTATATTAATACAGCTTATTTGAAACACTACACTGTTACCTTTAATCGTCCTGTTGCTTTGCAACAAAAGAGCATTGAAGTATATCGGTTGATAAAGTAATAGTTTATTGTAATTTTATTGTAATTAGTGTCAGATTATTTACTGAACATTTGTATTTTATCATGTAATATTTTGTCACTGTGTATCATATTGCTGCAGTATTTAACGGGGAGTGCAACATTGCACTCGATCCAGTATGGGCCAGAATCACTGAACCATATTTCATCTTCACACCACCACCACCACCTGTCAACTGAGACAAAAACACTCAGCTAGTCATGTATAAAATTACTGTGTTGCGCAGGACCCTCATTGACACTGTGCATCACTTTGTAACGGTACAGTGAGAAAATGTGTAATCATTTTGGATTAACGCTGACTTTTAAGAGCAGTTGAGATCTTTAAAAAAGACCCATCGAAACAAGTCGTATCAGGATTGTAAGACACTATCTTACCATAGAACAGCAGTGCTGAGCAGATCTGAGCAATCTGAGTGATCTAATGTACAGAGAAAGATTAGATTAGATTAAATTCAAAGATTTTCATTGGGCCAAAATTACTGTATCGGATATCGGATTAGGCCTGAATTATCATGTAAATGTTTAACTACACTTTGATCAACACGCTGTAAAAAATCTACACAGATGAGGACTCGAGTAACTCAGATGAGCTGCAAGGCTGTGTCTCAAATTGCTCTCTACTCTCTGCATAATGCACTTAAAATACTCTCTTGCATCAAATCTAATAACAAAGCCTTGTGTCGAGAATTCCGTAATGGGCAAAATGTGCATTAAATGGGAGTAAAAGTAGGAAGCCATTTCCATATTGGATTGGTATTGGTACTGGCAGATACACTATATGGAAAAAAGTATTGGGACACAGTTGTTTTTCAGGATTTGGTAAAGGCTCCTTATTTCCAGTGAAGGACAGTCTTAATGCTTCAGCAGACCAATCCATTTTCCAACTTCATGGACACAGTTTGGGGAAGAACCTTTTCTAGCACGACTGTGCTCCCAAATAAGTCTCTGTATTTGAATGCAATGTCATCAAAGGCCCTGTTGGTGTAATAGTCAAGCATCCCAGTACTTTTGTCCATATAGTTTACTTGAGGCTTTGGTATCGGTATTGGACGTGGAAAAGTGGCATTGTGCCCCCCTAATATTTGACACCTTTATTCCAGTAATAAAAAATGTGGATATCTTTTTGCATGTTTTTTTCTGTGTAGGATGTAAGTGATTTTGTTACAGCACCATTTCTGACTGTCCCAAGTTGTACTCATTAGAAGCAGGAACAGTTCCCATTGTGGCATGACTCTTGATGGAATGCATGCACTCTCAATGGGAGTGTAAACAAGTTTAGCGTTGCACATAGAGCAGTGCTGCTGAACCCGTGGTGTACCGGCGTGACTGGCGGCCTTTGTTAACCCACACATAGCTCTGCCAGAGTGACTATGGACCGGTGAGTGAGTGAGGAACCACTTGCTTTCACCAGAACCTGGAAAACCTGGTCTACAGGCAGAGCGGAATTACAAAGAGAACGATTGCGGGTGTTACAAAGGAAGTCTCTGCATATTTCACAGCCCATGCTTAAAGGCAAATGTTCTAACAGCATTTTCTGTAGAAGACAGAGGTTACAATATATTTAGCAGCTAGCTACAATAGATTTAGATGAGGCCTTTATATGAAGCCCTCTAGGGCTGGGCCACTTATTTTGAATATTCGAGTATACATTCTTTACATTGGTATTCAGTTTTCTGTTTAGTCTAATACATGTTGCCCCCAACTTGGCTCTGACACATATCTACTTCAGTTGTAATTGCTAGTTAGTAATCTAGTTCTTGCTCGTGTTTGTTTGTTTGTTCATTTGTTTATGTTACATAATTTATGCTCGAAGCTTGTTAAACTGTGGCCCAAGTTTTACAAAACAATAAGCAAGAAGAGGGCAAATTCTCCTGCCTTATGCAAAATGTAGTTTGCCCTAAAGCTATGTATATGCATATGTTAAAGTTCTGTCTAAAACTGAAACTACAGGCTGTGAAGAGCCTTACAATACATCAGCCCTTAATCTGTTTAAACTTCTTCATTTGCAAAATGGTTACAAATCAATATACAGCATTTTCTAACTCTTTGTGTATAGGTGTTGTGAGATCCTCTTAAGAAATGTGCAAATGTATTTGTATCAGAGTCCTTTCAGAGTCCTTTCCGTTACTGTGCAGAAAAAGGATATCCTCCACAGTCCCAGTTTACGCTGAATTCTCTGTTCTTGAATTACAAAACCAGCTGACGAAAAATCTCTCTCACTGGCAGCGCTCGATGCTGGAATGGAGAGTACATTCCACTCAATCACTGCCAGGTTGGGAAATGTTTTGCACGCTACAGATGAGACAAGGCTGTGTCTCAAATGGCCCCCCGCTCCCTGCATAGTGCACTGTGTAGGAATTAAAATACATGCATTTGCACCCAAATAGAGTCTAATATGTCTAACAGTGATTCAGGAATGTGTGCAGAATTCCATAATGCACAAAATGTGTATATGACTATTTTATTTTTTGTTCTATATTTACCAATACATTTGATGCTTGTGTGTGTGCTCACCAGGCAGAGAATGAAAAGAATCATAAAGTGCGAATGGGTGTGGGAAACGGCCTTCGGCAGGACGTGTGGAAGGAATTCCACCATCGCTTCGGAGAGATCCGCATGTGTGAGCTGTACGGGTCCACAGAGGGAAACCTCTGCTTCATGAACCACATCGGCAAGATAGGAGCAGTCGGTCGCTCCCACTTCTTCTACAAGGTCAGTCTGCTCTTCAGCTTCCAGAGGCTTTTTTCATTTTTGTACACATTTAGGATTACCCGTGGACTCTTGCAAAAATATGGATAATCAATCGGTCTTAGTCAAAGACCACCATAGATAGAAGACTGAACCCCACAGATTTTAAATATCTGAGTTAGAATCAACATTGATAATCAGTGGTAAATTGACAAACTTTGAGTCTTACTGCAATGGAGCATCAGAACAGACAATTTTTATCATTTAGGCACTGACACTTAATACAACATTTTAAACAATGTTTTCATATGTCTTGAAAACTTACGCGCTCACTGTTCTATATTTCATGTGTTTTTTCTGTAGTCAACTATGTGGTATTTTTCTGTCGAAAAATATTTTTGGTCTCAGCTTTGGAGTTTTAAACTACACAGTTGAATGAACTGCTAGGTTTAAAGGCAAAATCCCAAGACTTTTCTCCCAAGAAGTTTCTGTCATTCAGTCTGTTAATACAGTCATTAATTTCGAAGTCATTTAGAATGGTTTGATGTGAAACGCTCTGTTTTTTAGAAACTCACAGAGACTGAATTGTTCACAACAGAGATGAATGGAACCATATGGCGGAAGTTTAAAATATCCAAACGACTCCTTCACAGAAAGATGTGACATGAAATGGTTACCGCCATATGACCTGATGTCTGAGTTTTACAATAGCTGTGAGATTGCTGAAAATGCATGCAGGGCAGCTGATTTTTTTTTTTTTACCACCGTTATCAACATTACATATAAAAGCTCAGAAGACAAGTATGGGCTCGCTGATTGTTTTGGATTGTAAAAACAATGGCTTGACATAGTATTGGGGCAGCATGGTGGCGCAGGGGTTAGCGCTGTTGCCTCACAGCAAGAAGGTCCTGGGTTCGACTCCCGGGTTGGGCGCAGGGTCTTTCTGTGTGGAGTTTGTATGTTTTCCCCGTGACCGCGTGGGTTTCCTCTGGGTGCTCCGGTTTCCTCCCACCACCAAAAACATGCCTGCATTGGGGATACTAAATTGCCCCTAGGTGTGACTGTGAGTGTGAATGGTTGTCTGTCTCTGTATGTGGCCCTGCAACGTGCTGGCGACTGTCCAGGGTGTACCCCGCCTTCACCCACTGCAGCTGGGATAGGCTCCAGCCCCCCATCCCAGCTGAAATCCATGTCAGTAAGCATCTCTTTAATGACATGAATTCCAGTTTTTACAATCACATAAGTGTTCTACACAGACTAAACAATGCATGTTCAAGTGTAAACAGCAGTACGACTGGTGATAGTTTCAGATTTAAAATGTAGTTGACTTTTTGTGTTGCAAAGAAATGAGGTTAAGTTAAAAGTTTGTCAGGATGATTATTTAGGGGAAATGTTTACACTACGAGTCAAAAGTTTGGACACACCTTCTCATTCAATGTGTTTTCTTTGTTTTTATTACTTTCTACATTGTAGCTTAATATTGAAAAAAAAATGATGAAGGAACTATGCAATTCAACAAAATTATGCAGTAAACAAAAAAAAATGTTTTTTAAACAAACCAGAGTTAAACAAACCAGAATATGTTTTGTAATAAGGTGATGATGGACTGTTGTTTCTTTTTAATTAGTTAAGTGGTTCTTGCCTTAATGTGGAGTAGAACCGTAGTGGAACAGGATCACTAACTGTGTACCAACCCGACCATCACAGCTGATGGTCCCAAACACATTAAGAAGGCAAGAAATTCCACTAATGAACTCCTGGTGAAGGACACCTGTTAATTAAATACCATTCCAGGTCGATTCCTCATGAATCTGACTGAAAAAATGCCAAGAGTGTGCAAAGCTGTCATCAGAGCAATAGGTGATGTTTTCAGTATTAATCTACAATGTAGCCAATTATAAAAACAAAGGAAATCGTTGAATGAGAAAGTGTGTCCAAACTTTCGATTGGTAGTGTACATTAAATGATTCTTGGCATCATTTTACAGTACTGGGATTCTGTGAAGTCATTGGTTTCAAGAAAGAAAGTCATGCTCCCTTATCATGTCTGATAAGAAGCTCTGTTGTATCGTTACACTAACCCAGTTGGAAAGCACTCTACCTGGAGCAGATTAAGCATCCTCACCATGGCAGATTGTCAAAGCCTTGCCTAATCACGGCACAGAGTCAAATCCTGACCTCGTAAAGCATGATTGATGCTGCCTTAATGTCCTCAGAGCTTATGAAGGCAGGCAAAGAGTCAAGAGTGTTTGGATTAAACCTCCAAGCTGGGTGTTATCATCTATATCAGTATACTGACAATGGTGTAAACAATGACAATGATAAGAACTTTGCTACATCCAGTGTATGTAATTTGCTGGGTGAAATGTGAAATACATTGATATACAGTGAAATACAGTCTGGTTCAGGTTTACAGCACTTTATTGTCATTTTAAAGGCAACCTGAACTCACAATGGACCCTTTCATATTTCACAATCATAGTCACATCCGTTTAAGCAGTTTAGATAATAGATAAATGAAAACACTGTGTGGACAAAAGTATTGGGACACACCTGTTTTTCAGGGTTTGGGCTAGGTTCCTTACTTCCAGTGAAGGGCAATCCTAACGCTTCAGCATACCAAGAACATTTTGGACAAGGCCACGCTTCCAACTTTGTTGATACAGTTTGGAGAAGAACCTTTTCTATTCCAATGTTCTATCATTTCTATCCACATTTGCCCATGTCTTCATACCACCACCACCACATATAAAATGAGGTCATTTGTAAAATTACTGTGTTGCGCAGGACCCTCACTGACACTCTGTGTCACTTCGTAACAGTACAGTAGGAAAATGCGTGATCATTTATGATTAATGCTGACTTTTAAGAGCTGTCGAGTTCTTCAAAAAAGAAGTGCCAAAACAAGTTAGAACAGGATTGTTAAACTTTATTTTAGCATAGACTAGCAGTGCCGAGCAGACCTGAGTAATCTAATGTATTGTGAAAGATCAGATTAGATTAGATTAGATTAAAAGATTTTTAATGTTGTAAGATATTGCTTCAAAGTAAGAAGAAAAGCATTTTATCTGGAACTTAAGCTTAAGTGCCTTTCAGTTTATAAGCTTGGATCTGTGAAGATTGTCCCCATTATTTTAACAATATGTACTTGGTGTTACTAATGAACGATTAAAAAACTGTACTCTGTGATCAGAAAATGTTCCAGGGCAACCAAATATATGGTGCTGTTTGGTGTGATTAAAACATGTTCTGCTTTTGATATGAAGTAACTGGTTTCGTCTTATTGACTACTCTAGGACAAATGTAAAATAATGGAAAGTTGATTTTTTTGCCAGAGAATAACTAAGAGAGCTCTTTTTCCATGCCTGCGGTACATCACAGTCCATAATTAAGGGATCAAAGGAAGAGTATTGTCACACGCCTTTGAAACTTTAACCTGGACAGACAAGCCTTTTTCCAGTACAGATACAAATAGTTGCACATGATTTATTCCCTACAAATGTGTCTGAGGAAAGCCATAAATGGAGGAAGACATTATGGAGACATCGTTCAGTGATCCGATTTCTTCTTGGATATTTGCCAGGGATACCAAAAGGTGGTTTCCAGTTCTGGGATACAGTTTAGGCACACTTCCTCACAAGAACATTACTCTTTTGAGCAATGCTGCCACGGCATATGTGTCCAGAACATTTATCTTATTTGGAAAGTGGATTTGTTGGATTTTGTGGTAATTTTTTTCATTGATTTTCATTTCTGCCTTATTAAACACAGCAGCTGCTCTTTACATGACATTTCATGATGAAAGAACCAATAGAAATGTTTTGAATAGTGATAATACATAGTGAACACATTATGCAGTTACACATGCTTCTTCACCACTATTGTTAGGAAATGAGGGTGCAGTGCTTTAACCTTGTGTAATAAACATTGCAGAGATTTTCTGTCAGAGGTGTTATTTGTTCTCTTGCTTTTTCTCTTGCACTTTGCATGTAATTGAGCCTTGCCTGAACAACGTTTCCGTAGAAGACAGAAGTTTGGTTTCTAAGTATACTTCTAAGTATAGAAGCACAATATCAGCTTTAGTTTGTATGTTTTGAAGATCTACAACTGTTTTTTTTTTTTTCTTATTGAGTATAGTGTAATAAATTGGTTGGTTTTTGTAGCAAAAACATTTCTCCTCCTGTCGTCCTGCAGGTCCTGTTTAAATATGGTTTGGTGAAATACGACATGATGAGAGACGAGCCTGTGAGAAATGAACAGGGGTTCTGTGAGCCGGTTAAGAAAGGTATACAAACCTTTTTCTTTTCTGTGTGTGTGTGTGAGTGCGAATGTGATTGTGAAAGACTGTGAGAGTGTGTAAAAATGTATGTGTGTGTGTGTGTGTGTGTGTGCGCGTGTGTGTAATTTGTCAGATTACAATTACTTGTATTTGTCATGAAATTAAGAAGTTTGGAGTGTCACCATGTTTAGCTTGGTGACATAAGCTGTCAAGACATTGTACCGTCTGTAATGACGATGACGTTTTGATAGTAATCCTGATCAGTAGAGCTGATGTTTCTGCAGGTGAGATGGGGCTGCTGGTGTCTAAGATCAGTTCCCAGAGTCCCTTTTTCGGTTACGCTGGGAGCAAACAGCTAACTGAGAACAAGCTCCTGAGGAACGTGTTTGTGAAAGGAGATGCGTATTACAACACTGGAGATCTTATGGTGGAGGACCAGGAAAACTTCATCAGCTTCAAGGACCGAGTGGGCGACACTTTCAGGTGAAGGGGAGATGTGCCCTGTGGGTGGAGAGAGTCTCTGCTCTGTTGTAATTCTTGCATTCCTGCATTACTGAATACACTGATTAAGACCATCGAGAGCAAAAACACTCACTAGATTGTCCATCTGGATAATCTAATTTATGAGACTGCTGCTCTTACAATGGACACCATAGTTCGGTCAAAAAGTATTAACATCTAAAAATACAAATTTGTTTTTCATTACAAAGAATTTGGTTGAGTATTTTAAGTAAAAAAAATAATTGATGTGAAGAAGAGAAAATCAGATTTTGAGGTTTATTTGAAGTACTTTGAAGATCTAAATGAAAATAGTTTGAAGGTCTAAATGAAAACAGCTTTTCTGCTGGAAATGTATTTGAGTACAAATATTCCAAAAGTGCAAACTTTTAAAATACTCATTATGTATGGAAGTACATTTACTCAAGTATTTTCCACCATTACTCAAAAGAAGAGGTTCTGTAGTTTGATTAATCGAAGGCCGGTCCTTATACTATCCTAAATATCTGTGGGATGTGTGTTATTTGCAGATGGAAGGGAGAAAATGTGGCGACTACAGAGGTAACTGAGATTCTTGGGCTCGTGGACTTCATTCAGGAAGCCAACGTGTATGGGGTGGAAGTTCCAGGTACTGTGTGTGAACATAGATATTTATCAGATTGTCTTCTTTATGGTGTGGACCTGTTTCATTTAACACGTAGAATACAAAATAAAATTGCATAAATGTTGAGCGGTTTTAAAACAAAGTGTCTCCAGGTCAAAGACGGATTTCTGAAACTCAAACATTGAACTCCCCCTGAGTAAATTCTGTAGTTTCCAAAAGAGCTTTGAATATCTTCCCTGTTTCATTTCAAACTGTAACATTTCATCAGTCCAGAAATACAGTCATATGCAAAAATGTGAACACCCCCACTCAAATGACAAGTTTCTAGGTGAAAATAGGTACACATCTTTTACGGGACATCTCAATTTGGTTAGTTCACTGCACATTTTGTGCAGGTTTTTTATGAGAAGTAATTAAAAAAATCTCCCCAGCCTAAACACACGCTAATGTTTATAGTAACGGTAATATCAGAAGTGGCTCGTTGTCAGATCTAATGATCTCCGTTCATGAGTCAGTAATAGACTGGGTTTCCATTCATGCCACAGGGCACGAAGGTCGAGCCGGCATGGCGGCGATCATCGTGCGGCCGAACTGTATGTTCGATGGAAAGAAGCTGTTTGAGACCGCCTGGACAAACCTGCCGTCCTACGCTCGCCCACTCTTCATCCGAATACAGGTAAAAACCCAAACACAGATTTCATACTGACTTCCACTGAAGATGGAGGTGTACTTCAGTAAAATGATGTAAGTTGTAAGCACCGTGTTACCATGTCAAAGGGCAAAGATTAAAGTGAAAGTGACCATTCTGTCATAGATAAACACAACAGCACACAGTGTGAAATTCTTCCTCTGTATTTAACCCATTCACTAAGTGAAGCAGTGGGCAGCCAGGGACACAGCACCTGGGGAGCAGTGTGTGTGTGGATGATACCTTACTCAGGGTACCTCAGAGGTGCTTAGAAGTCTTGGGAATCGAACCCAAAACTTCCTGATTGCAGGGCGAACGCCCTAACCACTAGGCCACCAGCTGCCACCGCATATTCCAATGAAAAGCATAAAGATGACAAACCTTTTGCCTGATTGTGATCATTGTCTGGGGCAGCTGGTGGCCTAGTGGTTAGGGCATTGCCCTTGCAGTCAGAAGGTTGTGTGTTTGAATCCCAGCCCCCTGATTCACTTGGTGAATGGGTTAAATACAGAGAAAGAATTTCACATTGTTCACACTGTGGGCTGTGCTGTGTTCATGCGTGACCTTAAGAGGCCACTTTACTTTTCATTTACTTTCAAAAGTTGTTACAATTTATAATAATACATACTGTGCCACAATACACAGCATGTGATTTGGATGTGTTGAGACAGATACATATATATTATTAAATACTACATCCTACAGTAACAGTATTTGAAAGGAAAGTAACAAATTAGGAAGCAGCACTTCAGATTTGTACTTTACTTTTTACATAGCGCCTTTAAAGGAACCCAAGGTTTCTTTACATAAAATATTAAGTCAAAGACCAAAAGCCTTAAAGAATAGTTGAAACTTGAAGTGCTATTTTAAAGATGTCCAGAGACACGATGTTGCAGATGTCAAGGGGGAGCAAGTTCCAGAGGGTGATGGCAGCAGTGCTGAAGGCTCTGTCAGTACTTTGGTGTCTGGGAACGCCTCTGTGTTCCCCCGGAAGAGCTGCTGGAGGTGGCTGGGGAGGGGGAGGTCTGGGTATCTTTGCTGTGGCTCTTACCCCCGCGACCCGGTCCTGGATAAGTGGCAGATAATGGGTGGATGGATGGACCAAACAGTAGTCCATTACAGTCCAGACCGGAAGTAAAGCATGTATGAAAGCGTCAGCTGCAGGGTCAGAGAGTCTAGAGACAAGGGCGAATTTAGAGATGCATTTAGTATATGACTGGAATGAGAGGGTGGAATCCAGAATAACGCCTAGACCTCCAGGGAAAGAGAGATGGGACAGTCATCCACATCAAGGAGCTGCATTAAAATGACAAGAAGATACATAATACAAGTAAATCATAAATCACATTTATAATCAGTTAAAATGTTACGATAGTGAGTTAATCATGAGTTCAAATTTGATGATGGTGACAGGCTTGTATTAGACTTAGTAGATGTGTGTGTGTATCACACATTTTACATATGTTAAACCAGTCAGTTTTAAGAATCAGAGCTAACATTTTATTGCAGTTTATTTCGGTATTTAACGAAAACATTTTAAATGTTTAAAGAGCCAGTACATTCTTAGAAGAAATGTGACGAAAATGTGTTATTTATAATTATATATGTTATTTTTCAACACAATTGGCCAATTTCCAAAATGTATTTTAGCCTAGACTAAAATTTATGTCTAAAGGTAAGTCACTGCTTGTGTCACTGACTAGGCTTAATCCTCTGGGAAACCAGCTCAGTTTATCATTCTAAGAGACACTTTATGGACAAGTATTGGGACACACCTGTTTTTCAGGGTTTGGGGCGAAGCCCCTTACGTCCAGTGAATCTTAATGCTTCAGCATAGCAACACGTTTGAACAATGTCATGCTTTCAGCTTTGTGGACCCAGTTTGAGGAAGAACCTTTCTATTCCAGCATGACTGTGCCCCAGTACACAAAGCAGGGTCCATAAAGACATGGCTGGATGAGTTCAGTGTGGAAGAACTTGACTGGCCCACACAGAGCCCTGACCTCAACCACATCAAACACCTTTGTGATGAACTGGAACAGAGACTGTGAGCCAGACCTACTCATCCAACATCAGTGCCTGACATAATAAATGCTCTACAGAGTGAATGGGCACAAATGCCCACAGAAACTCTCCAAAATCCTATGAAAAGCCTTTAAAGAAAAGTGGAAGCTGTTATAGCTGCAAAACCAACTCCATTTTAAAGTCAAATTAAATATTAAAGCGTAATTGAATGCAATGTCATAAAAGTCCCTGTTGGTGTAATGATCAGGGGTCCCAAGACTTTTGGCCATTTAGTGTCCAAAATCAGAAAAGTATGTCAGAAAAGTATGTCGTTAATTAACACGTCACTTTTGAGAGAGTATATTCCTAACAGGTCCACCGATGCATTATTTTAATGTAAGAATTGCGTGGATTTGTTTGTCTTCGTGTGTTTCTTACATATATTTTATGCTGCTGTTTTATGCGACTCTCAGCTTATATGACAAGTGCGCCCTCTAGTGGTCATTGCACATACAGCGCGGATAATTAAATCAAGGGTGTTCTTCTGCAAAACAGATTTAGTTCGGTTGCAAATCTGTAATATCATGATCTACAAAGGACATGAAGGGAAATCATTCCAAATATTTGAAATGTTTTATTTCTCTGTTTGTTTAGGAGTCCATCGAGACGACAAGCACGCTGAAGCAGCAGAAGTTCCGCCTAGTAAAGAGTGGATTCAACCCTTCCACCATCAGTGACCCGCTCTACTTCATGGACAGTGCCGAGAAAAACTACGTTCCCCTCACAGACTCGGTCTATGCAAGCCTACTGGCAGACCAGCGGAAGCTCTAGCTTTTAAATGCTAAAACAAAGGATGTGTTATGCTGCTGGAACAGAAGCCATGCTGTTGGAAAGGCAAAGCCTCAATGTCCCCGACCCATTTGTAGGTGTGTATATTTTATGTGGCCTGAGAGCAACCTAAGATGGAAGCCACTCTGAATAATGGATCGCTTCCTCTATTATGAGCATTTCACATGGACAGCGTAAGTTAATAATAAATTAGAGTTTTAATGACTTGTGTGACCTTTCGCGGAGAGCGCAGAGGCTGATCCGTACGATAAAGAAGAATGAGTCTCAATCTCGACACAGCCTGTCTGGTGTCGGGTTCCGCCACTTCCTCAGCCGCTGCGGCCCACATGACGCAGTCTGAGAAGGCCAGGTGGCTCCCGGCACTAATGATGCTTGATAATCCACGCTAACCTCCCCCTTTACCGTCATATTCCCCTCAGCTGTCACTCTCAGGTGGTCTTCAATGGGCATTAGCACAGCTGCTGCCGTCACAAAACGTGAACTCTGTCTGAATCTGTTCTGCGTATAAAACATTCCAGTGCATTTAAAGCTCTGTAATTACATGACTATGCACTTGCACACTATTAATCAAAAGTCTGGAATCACTTTTAAGCATCATATTGTCGCTGTTTGTTCAAATCCTTTGAGTTGTTCATTTTATTACATGAATGAATGGACCACTAGAAACAGTCCAAAGATGTCCCAGAAGATTAACGTCCGTTAAAAGTCAAGAATGTTTTTAAAAATCTCCTGTAAAATTGCTATTTTTTGGATCCAACAGTGATTATATGAATTATTTCCTTAATTGTATTAATCAGTCATCAAGGTCAACAATGTAAATATTAGGGATGCACCGAACGTTTGGCCACCGAAAATTTTCGGCCGATTTTATTTTCACGCGACCAAAACAGTGATGATGCAATGACACAACCGCAGCCGATAGGTCTAAGAAAGACATGCGGAAAGCCGTTTGTAAAGCGCGCAATGCCGAAATTTCTAGAGGGATGCGTCCACAAAGACTTTCTCAACATCTGGATTAATTTATCATATAAAATCAAAACATCCCGATCGCCATGCCGAGGATGAAGCACAGAAGAGGCAAGACCCGTCATTCACGCCCAATTGAAAGGCAGCCTAGTGGTTAGGGTGTTCGCCTTGCGATAAGGAAGTCGTGGATTCGATTCCCAAGACCGCTAGGCACCTCTGAGGTACCCTGAGTAATATATGGGCTATGTCAATCTTTGTTTTAACACACTACTTTGTTATAGGCCTACAGAGAATGTTGTATATCTTTCAACAGTTTTTAAAGCACTTGTTCTGAATGTACTCTGTTCATGCACTTCGTTCAGAATATTAAAATGCACTTGAATTCACTAGTTTTATGAGAGAAGATATTTAATTG